>JANHFY010143535.1:0-14632 GCA_027560095.1 Chloroceryle inda
TGAATATTAGGAAGAAATTCTTCACTGAGAGAGTGGTTAGGCACTGGAACAGGCTGCCCAGGGAGGTGGTGGAGTCACCATCCCTTCGAGTGTTTAAAAGCTGAGCAGACAGCACTTGAGGCTATGGTCTAATGGATAGAGAGATGTTAGGATGAAGGTTGGACTTGATGATCCTAGAGGTCTTTTCCAACCATAATGTTTCTATGACAAGCTAGAATGGGAATGTTATGCTGAAATCAGTATCAGGAGTGGAGATACAGGACAAAGAGATCCCGTAACAGCAGCAGTCAGAGGAGTCACCACTCGATTTTGATCATCTCAAAGAAGGAAATATGACTAAAGAGAAGGAGGAGTGTGGCTGTGTCCACTCACCACCTGCATGAAGGAAGAGCAATCGAATCACAAAGCTAGCAGGGATGGGAGACCCTTACTCAAGAGTTCTTGATGAGTTTCTCCAAAAACCAAGGGGAGAAAACCAGCGAGGATGGAGTCCATAGCACTGATGCCAGTGTGGCTGCTGACACACATCAGCCACCACTCCCATGCAATTTTGGAGGGTGGACACTGGGGTGAAGCAGACTCCAAAATGTGGCTCATCACCTGACATGAGGCAGTGACAGTCCCAGCACCTGTGGTGCCTGGGAAATGGCTGCATGCTAAAAGTGAATGTCCACCATCATTGGAAGCTCATGTGAGTGCAGCAGAAGGATCATACTTAAAGGTATGATGCCATCACCATAAACAAATATTTATAAATTTTTATGCTTGGCCACCAGTTAAACTGGAAACTTAAACACAGACATTAATCCAACAACAAATCCAACAACACTGTTCATATTGTGTGTCCGTGAATGAAGTTATTCGCAACATAATTTATATTTTAGATACAACCTCACCATCCCATGCAACAACTCAATGGTGTTAAGAGACCACACACAGCAATGCGAATTACACACTTAAGACAACTTACCAGCAGTGGCATAGAAAACAGGTCAATATTCCAGGCATCACAGAATCATTTTGGTTGGAAAAGACCTTCAAGATCATCAAGTCTAACCACTCACCTAATACTGCCAAGGCCACAACTAAAATATGTCCCACTGTACCTTATCTATATGGCTTTTAAATCCCTCCAGGGATGGGGACTCCACCACTGCCCTGGGCAGCCTCAGACAGGACCTGACAAACCTTTTGGGGAAGAATTTTCTCATAGTATCCAACCTAAACCTCTACTGGCACAACTTGAGTCTATTTCCTCTTGTCCTGTCACTTATTCTTTGGGAGAAGAGACAGACCCCACCTGGCTCCAACCTCCTGACTGGAGGCTGAGGAGAGCAAGAAGCTCTCCCTTGAGCCTCCTTTTCTCCAGGCTGAACCTCAGGTCCCTTGGCTGCTCTGCGCAAGACTTGTGCTCTAGACCCCTCACCAGCTTTGTTGCACCTCTCTGGATACAGTCCATCCCTGCAATGTCCTTCTTGGAGCTAGGGGCCCAAAACTGAACCCAGGATTCGAGGTGCAGCTTCCCCAGTGCAGACTACAAAGGGATGATCCAGGCCCCAGTCCTGCTGGCCACACTAGTGCTGATACAAGACAGGATGCTGGTGGCCTTCTTGGCCATCTGGGCACAGTTTGTGTTCAGGGAGCTACTGATCAGGACAGGATCCACTTGGATATTTCTCTACCCCTGTTCTGATTTTCCCTAGCTACTTCCAATCTATTTTATCTAGTTCCAAAATAAGATAAAATTGGATTTGAAAATTCAGATGTGTGAACTGCAAACATCTTCTGCTGTTTACTTCAAAATTCCAAATCTAATAGAGATCATAATGCTTGCAGCTTTAAAAAAAACAAACAAACAAACACCACCACACTGTGCCCCTCACACATTTTACTGGGAGGCAAACTCATGCTATAAAAAAAAAAAAATCTGACCACTTCAGAAGCTGTTTGACATCACATGATAGCATGTGTTACCAAAAAAAAGATCCTGTATCTGTTTGCCAGTCAGTGAACTCTGCCATTCATGGCACATATTTAGCCTTCGGAACACCCAAAAGACAGCCTAATTTAAGTTCAACTTCAGGAGATTAATTAAGAAGAAAATGCACTGGGTGAATGTCTCTCCAGATTCACCAAAGGAATGTGGAGCAGCCAAGCTCAGAAGGTAACACAGTCTTTATCTCCCACCACTGATGGGTCAGAAAATCTCCATATTCTCCTGGAAAGTTATGAACTGCTAAGCAAAGAGACTGAGTAAATCTCAGGAGGACAAGGCTGGCTGTGACCAGCAGACTCCATGGACACTAATACAGGGATTCACAAGATGAAAGCCACACCATGACCACTGGCTGCAGTAAGAACTGTGGCTTCACTTTTGACTAAGGTTTCTGCATCACAAACGCTGGTTTACAGACCTCATAACTGGAAAAAAAAATGGAGTTCAGATTCTGCCCCTTCCAGTCAACAACCAGTGGCCTATCTCAGAAGAATCACAGAAAAGGAGGGGTGGCAAGGGATCTCTGGGGATCACCTTGTCCAACCTCCCTGCTCCAGCAGGGTCACCCAGAGCAGGGTGCCCAGGATCACATTGTCCAGGCAAGTTTGGAATCTTTCCAGAGAAGGAGACTCCACAACCTCTCTGGGTAGTCTGGGCCAGGCTCTGGCACCCTCACAGCAAAGAAGTTTCTCCTCACATCCAGACTGAACCTCCTAGGTTCCAGTTTGTGCCTGTTGCCCCTTGTCCCCTACTGGGCACTACTGAAAAGAACTTGTCGCCATCTTCTTGCCCCCCACCCTTTAGATATTGATAAACGTTGATAGAAGAACCACCCAAAAGGCAACACACTTCTTTTGCCAGTTTTAAGGTTGCTCTGTAAGTACCAGGGGGTGGGCAACCCTCCTGGCTGAGCAATCCAGATTCAGTCTATAAACCACCAATGCTAGGTAAAGAGATGCCCAAATTTAAACCAGCCTGCTGAACGACAACTTAATCAACTGAGAGATGGTGGCTTACAGGTGTCCAAGGTGCTATATGTACTTGTTGACACCACCCACCCTCTCTGTGTGCAGATTTGTCCTCACTGTTCTTGGAAAAGATCTTGACTTTGAGGCTGAGGAAAATCACCTTCACCCTTCAAAGAGAGCAACTGCTCTGATCTTACAAAAGCTTTCCCCAGAGTTACTTCCATTAGAAGTTAAGTTTTGCAGGATAAGGGTCTAAAAATTGAAGTTAGCTCCATGTACCAGAAAAACAATTCAAGGTCACTGAAGAAGAACAGGAAGCCATCTAGAAATAGGAAGAGAGGATGATACAACACACTGAAGTAGTAACACAGCACAAAATGTTCAGTCTGATTTTTTTACCACTGACTGTAACCAGCTGCTCTTTTCAAAGATGAATAATCCTATCACGTCAGGACACAGACAGAGGCGGACACTTGGTATCTCTGGGCTTTTTAAGTTTCTCTTGAAAATGATGCAGGCTGTGAGAACAGGCACTCTGCAGAAGAGGGGCACAGAACTGAGCAGAGGGAGTCCCTTGGCGTTGGCTGCTGCAGGCAGGAAGGAAGGACAGAGCAAACACACTCAGCGACAAGAGTCAGGGCACGGAGCATGTGGTAAAATGGAATTTTGCCATTCTGAAGTCCAACATGAAGAGCAGGACAGAGGGGGAAGGGGATGCTTTGCAGGAGCCAAGGTGCCACCTTCTGTTCCCAGCCTGGGGACACGGGGAAGGTGTCCCCCAGCACAGCTGAGAGAGAGAATCAGGTGACACCGACCCCATCAGCAGATTTGAAAGAAGCACATTTCTTCCTGTTAAATAGGAATAGACATGGAGAGGCCACCAAGAAAAGGCTCTAGGCACCGTCAGGGCTACACTGAAAGACGACACATTAAAAGACAATGCAATTTGTGCCCGAAGAGCTATCCTGCAAGCAAACCTGCCTTGCCAAGGGTAGGTGGCTCTAAATGAAAGCAAAGAGCATTTTTTCACCTTAGCAGCAGGCTGCCCAGGATCACATCCAGAGAAGGAGGCTACACAACCTCTCTGGACAGCCTCACAGGAAAGAAGGAGGTTCAGATGGAACCTCCTGGGTTCCAGTTTGTGCCAGTTGCCCTTTGTCGGGTGGCTGGGCACCAATGAAAAGAGCCTGTCTCCATCCTCTTGACCCTTACTCTTGAGATATTGATGAGCATTGAGAAGATCCCCTCTCAGTGTTCTCTTCTCCAGGCTAAACAGCCCCAGGTCTCTCAGCCTCTCCTCAGCACAGAGATGCTCCAGTCTCCTCAGTATCTTCACAGCCTCCACTGGACTCTCTCCAGTAGTTCCCTGTCTCTCTTGAGCTGGAGAGCCCGGAACTGGACACAAAACTCCAGATGTGGCCTCCCTAGGGCAGAGTAGAGGGGGAGAAGAACCTCCCTCAACTTTCTGGTAACACTTTTCTCAACACACACATATTAATGACACCCTTAAATCTAGGTAACTTTGGAAAAAATGTGTATTTTCCTTACAGCACTGCAAAATCTGTCCAGATTTCCTGAAAGACCTTTACTATCCAAAACAAGAATAAGAAATTGCCAGAGCGCTTCACCCCATGTCTCCCAACAAGGGGCTAACACTCTCAGATGTGTTGCCACTTCTCAATCATGGCTCGGAAGCTATGCTGATGAAAAAGTTCTCTGAAACCAGTAAAAATTATCGGAACCATCTCCTCAGGCTTCATCTGAAGGTTGCTGAAAATAAAACATTCCACAGAGTTTTGTTTGTTGGCATATAGCCAGTAGGCAGCACAGCACACTGTTAAGCATAGGAAAGAGCCATGTTAATAAAAAGAAAATTTCAGAATCACTCCTCAGCGGACACTGTCACAAAGCTCCCTTCACTGTTCTGCGACTTCTCTGACCATGCTGGGTATACTGGATGAGCAGACTAAGCACTGATGCACAACAAATACTCTTTTCTGAGATGACAGGAAAAACAGGAATAGTTTTTGATGACAGAATGAACATGTTTTCATGCCTCCAGGTTAGGGCTGAAGGTCCATGAGGAGTGGCGAGGCTCAGCTGCTTGCCCATGTTGCTATCCCATGGGCATGTGGATTCATCTGATGCCTGCTGTCACATGCTAATGCTGATGTGTGTCAGCATCCTGAATAAGTTTCCGGCTTTAGCTATAAAACAGCCCTAACTGGGAAAAACCCTGCTCTGAGCTCAGGGAGCGCAGGGATGGAAGAGCTGAACCACATTACCCACCGCATCCTTCACGTCTCCGCTGAGCTCACACTGCCCGAGGTGCCTCTCACCCTGCCAAAAGTGCGGATCCTGCCCCTCTTCAATCATCTCCCTCCGGCCCTTGACCAAGAAGGCAAATGGAAAAGGTTTTGGTAACTTCCAGCTGATCTTGGCCGGGAATGAGTGACTCATGAAGGAAAAAATTCACTGCCGAACCCTTTGCAATCAAAGGTCAAGCAAAGCTCACACTGGGACCTGTGGAGAAGCTTTCCACCGTCTCACTAGCAATGGCCCAGGCGCCAGGCTCCTTACTCCATCCTTGTTTTTGTTTAGGGAGATTTGGAGGCTATAAATATTGTTACCCATCTGGCCAGACACGTCCGAGTGGAAAATCCATCTCACTGAAGGTAAGTGGCTACAGGAGAGAGGAGTCATCGCCTCTGCCTCTGGCCAGCCCACAGCAGCTCCTGGTGCTCACTGGCCTTCCCACACCACTTTTGGGTGTTGAGCCTCATCAATCTGCAAAGCTGCACTGTAGTTGTGGAAGATGGTTTCCCCTATTTCTGTACAGTGCACAGTCTTTATAAGGCTCGGCTTATTTTCCGTTTTTTTCTCGTTTAGTCCACATGTGCAATGATCCCTCTCATTCTGTGTGCCAAGCTCTAACTTTCTCCATTATACTTCCTCTTCCACAAATACTGATTAACTCGTAGACTTGTAGCCTGTCTCTCCAAGTTGCATGATCTTCTGGAATTTGCCACCTTCGTGGGGAGACCTTTTCTTCTAAAATACAAATGTCTACAAAAGCACGGACTGCTCACGACGGGGACAAGGGAAGGGATCGCATGTGCAGGCAGAACAACTGCGACCATCCCGTCATCTTCTCTTGCATTTGGTCAGATGATTAAAACCAAGCTGCTGGAATAAAACCAAGCTCTGGAAAATGCCCAGACTTCATATTTCAATAGGAAAAAGTTATCTACTTGAATAGAAAAACAAGAATGACATGCCAGCATTTTTCCAGCCAAGTTTCATATACTTAAAAGGACTTTAATATATTTCTTCTACTGGTGTTTTGTTTGGGGGGTGGGAAGGAGAGGTGTTCCCCCCTTCTTTGTTCACACTGAGTCAGAAAAGTTGCTTTGTTCACACCAAAACCACAGTAATGACAGAAAGCAAACACACACAAGACACGATTCCTCCTGCACTCACTGAGGGTTTAACGCTTCAAAGGAACAAACTCTTCAAAACCTTCCTACTGCTGTTTACTGTAACTTAGCAATGCTGGCTGTATGTACATCTGTCCAAAATACAGAAGAGCTGCCTAAAAACGCATCATAACTATTTCTGACTTTTAGAACCAGATGCCTAGACACTAAATTCCTCTCAAAATAACACGATTCAACATCAATAAGAGGAAGAGTGCAAAAGGACTCAAACCTGAACATTTTGACAAAACAGGATGCAATGCAAGTTTGCACAGAACACCAAGCTGAGTGATGAGGCTGAGATGCCCAAGGGATGGAATCAATCTAGAGGGACCTGGACAAGCTTGAGAAGTGTACCTGTATGAACCTCCTGAGGCTCAACAAGTTCAAGTGCAAGGTCCTGCACCTGGATTAGTGCAACCCCCAGTATCAGCACAGGCTGGGGGATGAATGGATTGTAATCAGCCCTGTAGAAAAGGACTTGCAGGTGCTCGTGGATGAAAAGCTGGACGTGAGCTGGCATCGTGCGCTTGCAGCCCAGAAGCCAATAGCATCCTGGTCTTCATTCAAAGCAATGTGGGCAGCAGGTTGAGGGAGGGGTTTCTTCCCCTCTGGTGAGACCCACATGCAGTGCTGGGTCCAGCTTTGGAGTCCTCAGCACAAGAGAGACAGTGGAATTGGAACAAGATTAACTGTTGGAGTAGGGCCAGAGGAGGCTACGGCAATGAGCTGAGATCTGGAACCCCTCTGCTGTGAGGCCAGGCTGAGAGAGCTGGAGCTGTTCAGCGCGAAAAAGACTGTGGGAGAGACCTTGTGGCCTTTCAGTACTTAAAAGGGCCTGTTGACAGACTTTTTAGCAGGTCCTGTTGTGACAGGACAAGGAGTGATGGTTTGAAACTTAAAGACGGCAATTTAGACTAGAGAAAAGGAAGTAATGTTTTGCACTGAGGGTGATGAGAGGCTGGCCCAGGTTGCCCAGAGAGGTGATCAATGCCCCATTCCTGGCAACATTCCAGGTGAGGTTGGATAAGGCCCTGAGCAACCTGCCTTAGTTGCAGATGTCCCTACTCGGTGCAGGGTCATCACACCACAAGACCTTTCAAGGCCCCTTCCAGCCCATTCTATGATTCAGTGATTCTATGAATTGCAAGTAGAAGGATTTAGGAACATAACTTTGTCCTGTAAGACACGACAAAGCACAGAGATCGCTGCTCCAGTTCACAGACAGACAAACAAACACTTTGCATCTGATTAAACTGGTGGATGTGTGGCTGTCATGAAAACAGCCTTATTAATAGACTCTAGATAGTGCTAGATCTGTAAGACTCACTAAGAAGAAATTCTCCCTTCATAGAAATACCTTACAAAGCAATTGAAGGATTTAATACTATGAAGTATTATGGAAGGCAGTGCCAGGGAGAAAATCAAAGAACTACTATTTTGTTTGACATCAGAGTAAGTTTAGAGCATTGATGTTTGCACTCCTAATTTTGCATTCAGTTGTTTCATTAGATTTTGAGGTTCTTCTGCTGCTGAATATTCTAACAAAGCTACATGAGCCCCAGATTTTAGGGAAGGAAGTAAAGTTTGCAAGATGCATAATCACCTCACAATAGCTGCTGAAACTTTACAAATAAACCAAACAACCCACCCTGTTTTGTTTGGCTTGGGGTTTTTTGTTTGTTGTTTTGTTGTTGTTTGGTTTGTTTTGCCCCCCAATGCCAGGATAGACATTGAAGATATCCCAGAAACAAACCTGGTGAAGCAGTTAGGTGCTCTGAAAGCTCAGTCTACTAATCTGTCATTCCTCAAGGCTTAATCCACAGAGATATGAGCAGATTTAAGTTTCCAAGCATTTTCTCACCCAAAGTGAGACTTCATCTCCACCTGAAGAATGACCTTTGGAATATATGTTCATAGAAGTGGGACTCACAACACTTCCATTAATATAACGTAAACTCAAGAGTATATACCAACTTCATCTAAGAATCTCACAACTCCCTTGCTCAGTCAGAACTATTTCTGCATCTTGAACACTTCACTTGGGAGACAAGAGACTAATGAAATTCTTCATCTCATCAGTAATGACATAAGTCAACCATCAAACGAGTCACAGAATGGTTTAGGTTGGAAGCAATCTGAGATCATCTTGTTCCAACTCCACTGCCATGGGCAGGGACACCTCCCACTAGACCAGGTTGTTCAAAGCCCATCCAAACTGGCCTTGAACACTTCTAGAGACTGAGCATCCACAGCTTCCGTGGGCAACCTGTTCCAGTGTCTCACTACCCTGAGTGAAGAACTTCTTCCTAATTTCTAATCTAAACTTACCCTCTTCCCATGTGAAGCTGTTACCCCTTGTACTATATCATCAGAAGCCCTTGTCAGAAGTCCTATCCTACTTTTCTTGAAGGTCCTCTTCAGATATTGGAAAGACATTATAAAAACTCCCTGGAACCTTCTTTTCTCCAGGCTGAACAACCCCAACTCTCTCAGCCTGTCCTCACAGCAGAGGGGTTCCAGCCCTCAGATCTTCTTCATGGTCTTCCTTGGGACCCACTCCAACGGGTCCATATCCTGTTGAAGGTCCACGTCCTGAATGAATCTAACTGATTCTGAGTTCCCAAAGAGGACGTCAAGAATCTGCAGTTTCTTTCATGTAATTAGCCCAAAGATTTGTTGTTTGAGTAAACAAAAAAGCTGATAGACCACATCCACACCCCTGCTCCTTCCCTGGCCAAGGATACACCCAAGAGCAACACATCTACTTAGATCTTGGAGCAGCATGGCATGAATGCATTTGTGCACATAGGATGCTTACTACACACGTCAAGCATCTGATTTTTTTTTAAAAATACCTCCAAAAAGAGCTCTGCATCTTCATTTAGGACCATTTCTATCATGAATTTCACAGTTCAAACCCTAGCACCTCACTTGCACAGGATAAATGGGGTTTATTTGCTTTAATATCCCCCCTGCCTTTTTTTTTTTTTATGAGCTATAAAGTAGCTGGACAATGTTCAAATATGAGGCTATGAGTTTCAGTACTCTGGGCAAAAAAAACAATTTCCGTACACCTATAGCCACTGAACTTAACACAGTTTCCAGTTTCAGAAAGTCAGCTTAATCTAAGAGTCATCTAAATGTGGGCAAGAAGTATGTATTCCGAAAGACAGTGCATCATAATTATATGTTGGTACACTGTTTAGAGTTTATTTTATTGGCAAGACATCATGGGGTGTATTTCAATAATGTGCTGGTTTATTTTTAAAGCAATTCTGGGCATGATGACACACTTACTAGTAGGGGAGATCACCTTGCAGGTCATCCTTTTTCTTACAGGATTATATCATTCCTATTTTAAATCCTTCATCTACCCGAGCTTCCACATCAGAGGAAGAGCTTCATTACCTCACGATCTAGATGTACTGTGCTAACTGGCTTCTCAAAATTAAATCTTGACTTCCTTCTAATGCAGACTTTTAGCAGAATCACTCACAGCTTGAAAATAAATAAGAGCAAATATGTTCTTATCAGCACTTAGAGCTTGCCCATTAAATCTCAATGACCCTTTCTTATTTTTAATAGACAAATCTCTAAAGGCACTTGCAATTACAAGGAAATAAGGAAAATATTTGTCACAGGCATTTCCCATCCTTTCTTCTTGAAATATATGATGTGAATGGCAGGTGTTGCAACTGTTCTTGTGCTACTCATGCAGAAGTTTGTACCTACAGACACATGTGCATGCACATACATATACACTAATTATACATACATATGACTATATATAAAAGTGTATTTACACGCATACACCTCCCCACACCTTCATCCTGAAGAGTGCACTAAGGAGACAGGCATTTGCCATTTATCAGTCCTCAAACAGCAACTGTTCGTACAAACCCAGGCTCACATCTGCGTTTGAAAAGCCTGTAAATAACACACCATTAACTTTTAATCCTCCCTTCCCTGCGCTGACACGTATTTTGTATTAAAATGAAAGTTATATAAGGTTGATTCGAGGTTGCTTTTTAATATTACATTAATGCTATTTACCATGTGCAGCGCTAATCCCCCTTTGAAAAAAGAGCATATTAGCAATTCCGAGAGCTTATGTTACCATAGCAATCGTCTATCACTGTGAAATATTTATATAATGTCTAACATTTCCACCATGCAACAGCCATCTTCTATCCTGTACTTCCTGCTTATGCTCAGCGTTACATTTCCTCTCCGCCCTGTGCAATGCAGCAGCACAAAGCACCTGGCCGCTGCCTGACTTGCACCATGCAACCCTGAAAAACCTCATGGTGAAGAGCAACCCACACCCGCTGCACCTGCAGCTCCCATCCCTGCAGAGATGTTAAGGTCCAGCACTCGGTTGGAACTTGGTACCAATGGCATACATCCAGCAAGCAGCTGATAGCCTATTTGAGTCCCAAATATCTGGTATTAGTAACAGGTAACCTAGAATCAAAGATTTGTTTTGGCTGGAAGAGACCTTTAAAATCATCAAGTCCAATTGTTAACCCAGTCCTGCCATTCCCGCAACTAAACTCTGTCCTTCTGCACCTCATCTATGTGCCTTTTAAATACCATCAGGCGTGGGGACTCCACCACTGCCCTGGACTGCCTCGGACAGGCCTTGACAACCCATTCGATGAAGACATTTTCCCTAATGTCCAACCTAAACCTCCTCTGGTGCAACTTGAGGACATTTCCTCTTGTCCTGTCAGTTGTTTCTTGGGAGAAGAGACAGAACCCACCTGGCTCCAACCTTCTTTCAGGGAGTTGTTGAGAGTGAGGTCTCCCCTGAGCCTCCTTTTCTCCAGGCTGAACAACCCCAGGTCCCTCAGCCGCTCCTCACAACACTTGTGCTCTAGACCCTTCACCAGTTTCATTGCCCTTCTCTGGACATGCTCCAGCCCCTCGATATCGTCCTTGGAGTGAGGGGACCAAAACTGAACACAAGATTCAAGGTGCAGCCTCCCCAGTGCCGACTCCAGGGGAACAAGTCCTGCTGGCCACACTAGTGCTGATACAAGACAGGATGCTGGCAGCCTTCTTGGCCATCTGGGCACATGTTGGCCCATCTTAAGCCAGCTGTCAACCAACACCCTGAGGTCCTTTTTCACCAGGCAGTTTCCAGCCACTCTTCCCCAAGTCTGGAGTGTTGCAGAGGATAAATGCCCTTAAAGCCACCCTGTTGGTAAAATTCTACTGAAATTCCCCAAATCCAAGGAAAGAAGCCACCTGTTGGCAGTGGGGCACAGAACTTCTGAACACGTGCAGACAGGTGGATAATGTTTACCATGACACCAACTTACCTTTCCTCCTCTTCTCCACCCTATCCCCCTTTTAAATCTTGGTGCTTGCACCCTTTTACAAAAGGGTCTTTCTTTAAACAGGGGTTACCAAGTCCAGCACAATATTCCTCCCCCTCCCCCAGTAAATTTGTTGGTGCACCTCCTGGTGAGGGGATGCTTCCACACACTACCCAGTGCCTGTGTGTGCTTACTTTGATATGCTCGTGCAGCTGGGCCTCATGCTGCCGGGAGAGCTGCTCATGCTGCCGCTGGAACTCTGCAATGAGGATCTGCCTCTGGATCTGCTGCTTCTGCTTGAGTGCCAGGAGCTCCTGCTGCAGTTGCTGTTCCCGCAGCGTTGGCTCCGTCACAGGCATGGAAAACTGGTGGTCCAGGCGCAGATCCATCGGGACTGAAGTCGGTGCAACTTGCAAGGGCAGTGCTGTGGTCACATCAACTACAACGTGAAAGCACAGAACGAGGGGTGAGTGTATTGTGCATTAATGCAGCGATCTTGACTCATATGGTCTCCAGCAAAGACCTTGAGGAACCATAGGTTGAATCAAGAGCAGCATCATTTTTCAAATAGTAAAAAAGCACTACAGGAATTCAGAGTTCAAGGAGTTTTCCCTCCAGCCACCACCTGATACAAATAAATGTTTTCTAAAAGCAAAGACTTGAACACATCACACATGATCCTTCTTGATATCATTCTACATCTGTGTACTCAAAACACAAACCTGCATTCCACTTTTGGAATCATAGAATGGTAGAGGTTGGAAGGGACCTCTGGAGGCCATCGAGTCCACCCACCCATGCCAGAACAGGATCACCTAGGGCAGGCCACACAGGAATAGATCAAGGTAGTGTTTGAAAGTCTCTAGAGAGGGAAACTCCACAACCTCTCTTGGTAGCCTCTTCCAGGGCTCCATCACCCTCACAGTAAAGAAGTTTTTCCTCAGGGTGAGGTGGAACTTCCTGTGTTCCCATTTGTGACCATTACCTCTCGTCCTATCACAGGGCACCAGAGAAAAGAGCATGGACCCTTCTACTTGACATCCACCCTTCAGATATTTGTAAACATTAATAAGATCCCCTCTCAGTCTTCTCTTCTCCAGGCTAAGCAGTCCCAGGTCTCCCAGCCTCTCCTTGTAAGAGAGGCATCAGTTGAAATAGGAAGGATAAAGGTTCATCTAAGATTCCATGGAAAGGATCAGTCTTGACTTACAACAGATCAACTGATGATCAGAAACACGAGGGCACTGCTTTAAGAAACTTATGCAGAAACCCACTAAGTGCTGTATCCTTTATAACCAGCTTTGGAAAGGAGATTAGCCAAAAGCAAATGGGTAATGAAGCATCTAGGAAAAAACTGTTATGTGCCTTGGTGACAGACTGGACTTACTGCAGCCACCAGAAAGATGCAAATGGTTCTCACAGGAAGCAGGGTGATGCTGCAGAGCTGGCAGCGATGGGAAGCAGGTGCCCAATTTTTTGGCGCTGTCTCCCATAACATCCTCATAGGTAAGTTCAGGAAGTGCAAGGGCCACCTCCAGCTCCCCATTACTTTCTCTGTCACCCAGGACCACCCCCAAAGCAGGCAGTGGGGCTGCAGGAGTGCAGGATGCATGCAAGATCAGCCTGATTTCCCCTCCCTACACTCAGCTGGTGCCTGGAAGAAGACTTTTTCTTTTGTTGTTGTTGGAAACATTTTTTGAAAAAGGTCACATTACTGGAAGTGTTGCTATTTTTCAACCCACGAACTCTTCCGTTCACTTCCCTATTGTTTTCCTTCCTGTGGCCTTTTCCCCTCTCCCCCGCATGACCAGAGCTGCGATTCCTCGCTGCAGGTCGCTGAGCCACAGCCAGGGAGAACACCACACTCTTGCCTATTCCAACCCACCTAAACACCAGGCTCCTGAGCCCTCCTTGAGAATAGCCAATGCCTTCCCACACGGTGTGTACTGCGGTCAGCCCCTTCCCATTCCTGCCCACAGAGCATCCCCATGGCAACGGCTGCAGCTGCTCACAGAAAAAAAAAACCAACCTCTTCATCCGTTTTCCCCACACGCGAGTGGGAACTGACAGCTTGAAATCAGCCTGCAGAGGCCATCTCGTTTCACGGGCTATCGCTTCAGAAACTTCGCTCATTTTAGATATGATGCTTGAAATTAAATCCAGCTTTGCCAGGGTTTCAGTGACAGAACAACATTTTGGATTCCTCCAGTACTTCTCAATCTCAAGCAACCCTGCAACAGCCCCTGTATCTGTACAGTACCTGCTCCAGCACCATAGTGCAATCTGAGATCACTGCCTGTTACAATGACTGTGGGAAACAGGACATGTTCTGGCAAAGTAAGAGTCAAGTTTCCATGTCAGCAAGAATCCCAGCACAAATCAGATCCTCCTTTAAAAGAAGGTGAGACAGACTACACGTTGGCTCAGACTTACCCCACCAAATCAAACCACAGAGACTGCCCTATGTAAGGATATAGGCAAGCTTGACCATCACCAGCCCATGGGAAATGTGGAAATGATGCTCAGGTTGGATACAGACACAAGCACAACATTGCTGGAGCTCTCTTGGTGCACTACCCCGTCCCAAACATATGAACAAATGTCCCAGACCTCCAAACCCCCCCCAAAATAATTTAGAGTATATTCCAGTGTCTGAAGGGGACCTACAAGAAACCCTTTTTACAACAAGACTTTTTAAGGTCTTGTAGTGACAGGAAGAGGGGTAATAGCTTCAGTCTGGAAGAGGGGAGACTTAGATTAGAAATGAGGAAGAAGTCCTTAAACTGTGAGGGTGGTGAGACACTGGCACAGGTTGCCCAGGGAAGTTGTGGATGCTCCATCACTAGATATGTTGAAGGCCAGGTTGGA
>JANHFY010144531.1:0-14561 GCA_027560095.1 Chloroceryle inda
TGATGGCCGTCTTTTAATGGTCAGAATAAAAGGCTAATCTTAAAATCTTATCTGTTATGATGATGAATCACCAATAAACTCATTAAGAAATTGTGGCAAAATAATGTGTTTCACAATAAAAGAAAACTTCTTCTAAGAACATCAAGCTTAAATGAGTAACACAGAGTGCTTGGTTCCTGAACAACAGTATGAATGGAAACAAGTTTCAATAATATACTAGAGTTTTAGGTAATTATTTATTTTCAATTTTTGTGTAAACAAAAAAATTATGAATAATTACCTTCAAATAAGCAATGTTATGAATTTGAAGGAACCATTTATATGTGTCAACAGTAAAGCAGAAGGCAGATTATACATGCTATTCACAGGGGGAAAAAAAGAACACTACAAATAAGTTTTAGATACTAATGTATTTTCAAGTTAGAACACCACTTTCTTACAGAACACTACTTTGTTGGTTGTCCTTGCCTGAGACTCTTAGGAATACCAAAGCAGGCAGATGGACTTTGCTGATATAAGGACTTGTTGTGAAATATTTCAGTTTACAACATTAATTTCAGTACTCTTTATTCAGCTTTTCATGGATTTATTGGAGGAACAGTAGTTAACTGAATGACACAGAAAGAAGTATTCATTCTGATTTCACCTATAGTTCCCACCACCAAACCCTACAATAGCAAAATAACAGATGGGGGAAGTACAGAAAGATATACACTGGAAGAAATCAATGCAAGTGGCAACTCTTGGTAACTCCTTCAAAGAAAGTCCATAACATCAAAAAGCAATATATTGACAATCAGATTATTAAGTACCTAAGAATAGTACCAGTCAACAATTGTCATAATGAAATTCCGTATTTCCAGCAGATCTTGTCTACAGACAGCACATGGATGCTTAAGACTGAATGACTACATGACTCTCTTACTTTTACCTACCTAGTAATTTTACCTGAGAAATCTTCAAAATTATATTTACTCTTGATGGACAATGTATCAGTATTATCATCAGCCCTACACATCAATACACATCAGCAACAAGATTACATTCACAAACAACAGGATAAAATTAAAGTTCTGAAGAGTTTGTTGTTACGAGACTAGCAAGTACCAATGTTAAAAGAAAAAAGAACTAGCACTGTATTCATACTATCCTAAGGCATTAGTTTGTGCACTGGAGATTCTGTGAGAGGAAAAGCCCAGCTTTATGAGGAAACCTCTCAGACCCCTTCTGGAAACAGCATGCTGAGGCGCTGAAGCACTCATACACCAGCGGGTGCACAAAGGGCTCACACACAGCATGGTGAATACACAAGAATAATTAGAGACCTGTGTGCATTTGAAAGGAGATAATCTTGTTGCAGCCATAGAGATGCGATGGGATGGCTCACATGACTGGAGTGCAGCAGTGGAGGGATACAAGATACTGGACTTCATTGCTTGCTTTAGAAACAAAAATGTCTCTAAGAAACATCTTCACTACAGTGAAGTTCATGGGAATTTCCTTGTTGGGATGGCTATTTTGTTGTGTTCAACCAGATACAAGTTTTGATAAAAGAATTAAATAACTACAGAACATTTCCGTATGTTGAGTGTGCTTTTTAAATTAATATTTTTGCTGCTAACTAAAAATGGCTTTTAAGTTAGAGTTTGTCAAGTGTTACCAACTTTAAATAGTATTTGGGTACTTTTCCTATACTGTGGCACCTGTCTTTACCATATTCTTCAACTTCAATGAGCTGGGATAAGCATTTTCAAGATCTCCAAAAACACATTTATGCAGAATGATAGTTACAATATCAGACGGAATTTCTAGCTTGAGCCAAGATCTTACCTGCTGCACCACTGATATTACCAGAATGAATTATAAAGTCTAACATGTATGATTCTACTTCTTCATCCCTATCAAAATACTTGACAACAAATATAGTTCTGTAAAATTTCATCCATATTTTTTGCTTCTGGTACAGAGCAGGTATGAACAGGACATAATGTAATATGTCAAGCACTGATGATCACTACTTAAGGCCAGTGCTTTTTGAGAAAAAAAATGAAAGCAGGAACACTACCTGTACAAAGGTTTCTCAGTTCTGCAACAATTACACAGTTCTGAAAGCAGATTTAGATCTCACTTCAGAAGTGAGTTTTATTGTGTTTTTTGTTGTTTCCTTTTTGCTTGTTTGTGTTTGTTTGCTTGCTTTTTTCCTAATGTATCGTGCTGCAGTCCTTTCATCAAGAGAGTGTGAACCTTATACTAATGAAACAAAGGGACAAAAACTGATGTGAAGATGGAGGTGGTATTTATTTTCATCATCCAATAGATTAAAATGAAGAAGTCAAAACATTATAGGTGGAGAAACTTTATTCACAGAACGAGCAGTTCTTATAGAAGATAGTTTCTGTTCCTTTCTCTGTATTTAGAATTTATAATCACTGGATAGTACAGTGGTCTTAGAAGGACAACAAATGATGAAAGCTCTCAAAGGGCTCTGAGCACAGCTATTAGAGCTTTCAACAGACTAAAAGCAGCCCAATATTAAAACATTTCCCTTAAATTTAGGAACATCTACAGAATGAAATAGCTAAACAGCTAAAAGTAAAAATCAGTGTTCCTGCTACGCTACATCAAATTAGAGAACAACTGTTCTAATATGAAATCCTGCACCTGAGGGAAAAAGAAAAGAGAGACACCTTTCCCTTTATGCTACATAAAGATTGCTTCAAAGTCAATCCATCATAAAATTATCAGATTCCAAATGGCTAAAGCTTTGGGTTGTTTTAATTAGGGATGCATAAATATCAATACTTCCTAATTTTCTGAGAAGTTGAAGCAGTTCAACAGAATTAGTGTTACAGACTCACACACAGTTCACATGACTTTCAGGCAGACAGTATTGATATCGATATCACAATCTAATCTATACAACATTTAATTGAAGCACCTAGTGTATCTACTTGTAACTGGGTAATTACGTGATAGCACTGTATGTATGTAATACTTTCAAAGTAAACTACATTCTACATCCCATTTTTGCAATTTGTGCTGGAAGAATTTCATTACAGTACAATGGAAAACTTGTATTCTTTATATAGTTTTGGTAATTAGTAGCAACCAACAAAATTAAGTCTATGCTATAAAATTTTCTTAATATGTCTGTTAAATAGGAGTGGTGAAAGAAACATTATATATTACAGTATTATACCAGCTTTTGGACACTTACTCTCCACTGCTCCTATTTCTACTACATGATACTCTTTCCTTGACTTATCAAGATACAGAACACTGCTCTGAGATTTTAGAATCTTAGTTAAAAACATTGTTGACACACTGGAAGTCAGATGGAGAAGAATGTTTTAAATATATCACGGTTAGGGTCTGGAATACATGTAACAGAAAAGATTAAGAACTTTGCAAAATCAATTCCATTACTGAATACAGAAGTTGCAGTTGTAATTTACCTATAGAAATTTTCAAGATTTCAACAAGAATGCAATAAAATTGGCACCTGTAAATAAAAACATTGGCTTAAACAAGATAATGCAAATCACTTCCCTGTTGCACTGGGAGACATGCAACTAGGCTTACAGCTGGGACACCTGTAGGCTTACTGCAGGGATAACTATATGCAATCTGCTTAAGCAATGAATGGACTGGTATAAATTATCTTAGATGAGGTATGGAATGACACAGAGTTTTGTGAATTGAAATCACTTCGGTGCAGAGCTTCTTTACTGATCAAATTCAGACATGAATTATCTGGAATGCTTTGGGCAATAAGGTATGTGAGCTTCTCCTTGGCACCAGAGTAACTTACTCGGCCTTGGAGCTCCAGTCAGCTCTGAACAGGGGCACAGCTTGCTCATCTTTGTTTGTATTGTATCATGTACACGTATCCACTGAATTACCTTTACTGAAAAGCACTTTTTGAAACGTTTCAAGGGTACAAAAGATTTTGGGTGTAAAGAGCTGACCAAATAACTCCCATGAAGCCCCGGAAACCAAAAGTGTGGAAATTACAATGGAATAACTTTAAAAAATTAGTATTTTAAGTCATTTCAGCTCCTAAATCAACCACAAATTGTTGGTTTAGGACTTCATACTTCTCAGGAGCTTGTATTTTAATCCCTAATCTCATATACTTCATATATCAATGGACAGCATCCCTATCTCTTCTTAAGACTACTTAAGACTGTCCCTGTCTTGACAGCATTTGCTATAGTAGATTTGTCCTTGCCTTGAGAGCATTTACTTTGGAAGAACATTTGTCTCTAAAAAAAAAAAAAAAAAAATTCTTTATTTTATATTTCAAGGAGAATTTGCAAGGATTGACCTGTTCAATGGATTGACAGTGAAACGTCTATTAATTTCTTTCTGTGAAATTGGAAAGGTATAGAACTCCGCATATTATGTGCTATCTGCTCTAAAGAAAATCGCATAAAAATATTCTCACACTTTATTTTTGTTAGTTGTAATTATCCATGACAGTAACTTACTTTACTGAAACACATACACACTGAAGTCTTTCTGATCTCCCTAAACAACCTCATTGTAACATGTATTAAGTGTTGACGTGTTAAAAACTACTAAATATTTAGACACAACCGGCACTCTGTAGAGAAAATGGAAATATCCTCACAGCAAAGACCAAGCAGCCTGGACTGTATTGGAAAGGGTGAAGCCAGCAAGGGCCTCAGTTCCACACCTGAGACTGCATCTGGAATTCTTTGTCCACATCTGGACAGCCCAGTAAAAAATAATGAATAAATATGCAATTAACTATAGCTGAGGATCACCAAGATAATTAGGGGCCAAGCATATCTGATGTGGAAAAGTTGACCAAACTGGATTTGTTCAGCCTTGAGGGAAGTCTAGATGCACACGTAAATTGCGTGCCTCCTAAATTTCATGACATACCTTTGTCGCGTCCAAAAAGGTGTATCAAAATGCTGTTAGTGGTAAATAGGATTCTTCACAAAAGATAAAAAGAAAGCTTATAGATAAAGCCAAGAAGATTTGACAAATTTCTCCACCATTTGACTGGTGCAAATAGTAAGAGCTAGTTCAAAACCAGTTATAAGGTCTAAGAAATAACACAATTGCCAGTTCATGTAACTTCATCTTATTAATAAAGTTCACCACCCACTACAATTTAATTTGCTTTGCTTGGATTATAGCACGATACCTTCCTGCCTTCAGCTAAGAGAGACATGAGAATTATTTGTTATTTCACTGCTCAGAAGTGCAGTATTACAGCAGCAGGTCTGTAGTCCTTGCTGAAAACAACTGTGACTCCTGCAATTTTTCTCACAGCTTTTGTTCTGTAAGAAGGCTTCATCCCTTATTTTGAGTATTCCTTATTTTCCAAAAATAACACCCATTTCTTTTCATAGAGAAAGAGAGCAAACAACTAGATGCCAACATTTGGAACTTGCACTGTATACATGAATACATATGGACTTTTCAGTATGAAAAAAACAGTTTTACTGTTATGGAGCTAGTATTCCATGTCTCCAATTTCACTCGTTTCAGACAGCAAACAACTTTCCTTTCCCAGAGATAGCAGACAGATGTTACTTCTCCTGCAACACCTATCAATATCGATTACTTTTTTTTTTTGTATCTTTAAAAGGACAACTGTAACATGAAGCACTGAAAGCCCCAACTGCCCACTGCATATACACCAATGCAGCTATTATATTTACACTTTAATAACTGACATCAATTGACAGGTAACACACTGACTACATCATGCCTAGAAAGTGCTGATTTTTATTTTTGGTGAAGAGCAGATTTACTTGAATTCTCAGGATGGTGATTCAAGTTTCTACTACAAAGCAGAATAAAGGTTGCCACCTGGGGTCTTAGTGTGGAAACACTTCCACATTCAAACTACTGACACATGTACACACATGCCACAGATTCCACCCTGAATTTATAAAACACCCCCAATGCAAATTGTCGTGAAATTAACTAATAAAAATCCTCAGCTGCATTACACAAAGCACTGAAGACAGGTTGAGGAACGTGATCCTTGTCCTTTCCCTAGCATTGGTGAGGTCACACTTGGGGTGGTGTCCAGTTCTGGGCTCCTGTATCAGGTTTACATGTTGAGATTTTGGTAGCAAGGTGACTACAGGGTGGCTTCTGTGAGGAGATGCCAGATGCACCACACTTCCAGTTGGTTTCAAGACAGACCTACTGCTAGCTAAAGCTGAGCTAATTACCAATGGTAGTTGCACCTCTGTGATAACATATTCAAGAAAGGGTAAAAAAGTTGTGCAACAGCAGCTGAGAAAGGAGTGAGAAAATGTGACAGAACAACTGCTGACACCAAGGTCCCTGAAGAATAAGGGGGAGGAGGTGCTCCAAGAGCTGTAGCAGAGGTTTCCCTGTAGCCCATGCTGAAGACGATGCAAGTTATCCTCTTGAAACACATGGATGTCCACAGTGGAGCAGATACCCATTCTGCAGCCCATGGCTGAAACACAAGAAGTTCTTCCTGAATATCAGGGAACACTTTTTTTCATGTGAAGGTTAAAAAGCACTGGCATCTCCAACCTTGGAAATCTTGAAAAGCCACCTAAACGTGGTTCTAGGTAATTAGGTGGTTCTGTGGAGCAGACAGGTTGGAAGAGCTGGCCTTTGGTGGTACCTTCCGACATCTGAGGCTTTCCCATCACAGACAAAGGGCAAGTCCTCCTCTCAGAGTCAGATCAGGATGCTTCATTTGCACCAAGGAAGCTACCAGATCTCCTTGCCTGCAGTGCTGCACTGCCTGTATCTAGGCCCTTGTGCTCAGGAGCAACAGCCTCTCATCACAGGATCTGATAAGCCCTAGGTTAATCCCTAGCCAGAAGGCCACCAAAACATGGCCAGTGTCCTATGAAGCAAGGACTTTTTCCCTTTGGGAAAAGTTTGTTGCCCTCACTAGGTGGTAGGTGGGGTGCCTTCCCAGAGACTCCTATGATGTTGCCAGGAGCTGCAGGCTCTGTCCCAGTGCATTTCATCCAGGCCTCCTGTGAGCACGCACATAGAGTGTGCAACCTCCAGCAGGACTGTGGACCTCCACCCAGAGTGCTGCCATTGTGCAGAGAAGACTCGGCTTGCATTCTGGCTTTCTGGGGGAGAGTGCAGTGGATGGGGTTCCTGAACTCAGGACATCATGCCCAGGAGAAGCCCGTGGAGCTGGTTGTCCACTTTCCAGACTGCAAGGATACCTTTCAGGAGGCCCTTGCCTCCCCTCTCTCACTAGGTTCTCGGGCTTTCTTTGTTGTTCCATTCCTGGGACCAGAAAAGCTCAGGCACTTTGCACTTCTCTTGGCAGTACACAATGCCAGATTACATTGGCTCTGCGGGACAGGAGCTCAGCTGTGACAACTGGCACGAGGAAGCTGCAGCAGGAGGTGGAAGCAGATGGCCCGTGCCCCATCTGCCTGGGCAACATGGACAGCACAGCCTGTGTCAACACCTGCTTCCATGCCTCCTGCTTTGACTGCATTTGGTGGTGGCTGCCGCGAGAGCTGCGAGCCCGCTCTGCAGCTTGGCTTGTGACTGCGTCCTGCATACAGTGAGGGTGATCAGTGACTACCAGCAGTACCTGGTGAACTCGTCCTCCACCGGCACAGGACCACAGCCGGGCAGGGGATGCACAGCAGATCCCTGCAGTGTCCTTACCACCTGCGCCCAAGGCCCAGCAACGACCAGCCCACAGCTGGGGGGGAGGGGGACCTCCCTGCAGGGAAGGGCTGAGGAGTGTGAGAGGATGCAGCTCCAAGGAACTCTGATGTCTCTGCCCAGCAGGCTGCAGGGGGACACCCCACCAGCCCTGTGGTTGGACCAACCATCTGATACAACCTATTGGCACTGACAGCAAATCTGTCTGCCTTAATGAAAATGGTATAAATGTCTAAAAGCTTTTCAAAGCATGTGTCTTTCAAAACCACTTGGTACTCTACATCTGAACACACTAAACTAGTTGTGGGGGGAGGTGCAATTTTAGCTTTTCCTCTAAAAATAATACAGATTTGCACTATGTAAACCATTACATAAATAAAAGCTGTCATTTACTATGCCAAGAAGGATAGACTGTAAAAAGATCACCTTATGCAGTGTAACTCTGCACTTTTTAAAATGAGTCATAACGAGCAGAATCAACACATGTAACAACCCTTATGCTTCTAACACAGCAATCTGCTGCAATCCAGTACACCCTGCAAACTCCATGCACTCAACTGCTTACATTTATCTGTTCTGAATGGAAGTTTACAAAAAGCAGATATGTAAATTAAGCCATTTATAAATTATGTACAAATACACCCCTTTTATCAGTAAAATTAGTTATTATACCCGTAAAAGCCCTTTGGCTCAGAATGGCAGTGTCTAGTGAACCGCCTTTGAATCAACAAACATCCCACACCTTCAGTCTGCCTCTGGCACACAGTGGACCTGTGGGCAGGAAAAGCAAGACAACCTCTCTTTCAGGGTTCAGCAAAGCGCCAAAGCATAAATCCATGTACCCAAAGAACAAGCTGGAAGGCCAGCACCATGCACTGTTCTGAAAGCTCAGAAAATGTAAAGGATGCAGGGCAGTTGGAGAGTCATATACAAGCAGTACAAGGATGGTACTCATCCTGGACTAGATGCCCTGTTCCTCATCACCCAAAGGAAGCTCCTTCTCCTACTCCTGTCACACCCCCACTTGCCCCAAACTCTCTCACCCTGCATCCATGTCACTGGTTTGTCCCCTTCTACTCCTTTGATTTTGGCCCCTGGGAGCCACTGTTTTGCCATCACTGTTTCCCCACATGTGCACAAAGCACCATGGCACCAGCCAGAGAAGCCGCTCCCAACAGTTTGCCCAAAGCTTGAGACTACTTAAGGACTGGAATATTTTACTAACACTCTCTCTGTGGTGAATTTCACATCATCTGTCACAGGTTAATGCAGCAAACCAGAACATCTTGGCACAATTAAAGGTGAAGGAAGAGAACTGAGAAGCATCACATGCACCATGTTAGAAAAGAAAGCTACTTACAAAGTCCATTACCTCACCCTGTAGCCTTTAGTGTTATATGTAAAACAGAATAAAAACTTTCAACTTTGCTGTCTATATTACCCATTAAAAAAAAAAGAAAAAAATTATAAAATTCAGGAATTATTGAAAAACACACATAAACTCTCATCTGGGTTCTAAGTTTCTTTGCACAATACCTTCATGAATGGCATTACAGGAGATAAAGGTAAGGATTTACATCCATTTTATGCTGTTTATAACAGGATACAGTCTAGGGCAACAGCTGGAGAGTTGATGGCTAAAGCTCTGGCTTGGGCATTAGTAAGACAGTTTGTAGAGTTCATCAACACTGTGAGGGATGGCAATGCTAGGATTTCTGTAAAGTATACTGCCATGTGTCACCCAGACATGTCTTGCCTTCCTATTTCAAAGATGCCATCTTCACTAAGGTTATTCCTTCTGTGAAGGTATTGTATTTTTGCCAGCTTCACCTCTTACTTGCCAGAGAGTTCCAGAGGCCTCACCAGGTCTATGGTGAGGCCCCACCAGGTCTATGGTGAAGGTAGAGATGATTTGTAGGAAAATTCTGGTGTTGGGAGTGGTAGCTAGCATGAGGTAGAAACTGTATTTTACCCTGACTCAAGTTCCACTCATTACATGACCAGGACTTCGGCTGCTGTTTCTTTCTTATTTTCACTTCTGCAGCAATGATTCTGACAGTTTTGTAAATTCCGTCCTCACTGGAATTCACTTCATGAAATTCTTCAGTGTAAAATGTCCCCTCCATTGCATCATGGCCACAGTCTATTAAACTGCACAGGTGGGTACCTGCTCCCTTCCACAGCTGCAGCTATTGGGAAGATTTTACTCATGAACAACTGATGACAACCTTTCTCAAATCTCTTTTGTTATAAACACTGTGATAGGGTCTACATTTTTTACGCAAAGGCACATATTCTTTAATTTTAAATCAATGTTTGGATTTTATTTCCCAAACCCTCACAAGAGTTTAAATGGATCACCTGCCTCTGAAGCCTCTGTGGAAGCTATGGTTATAGTCCTTTATCAAACCTGTTAACACATCAACAGAGCAAAAACTGTTGCACATTAAAATACCTCCACATCTTAGTTTTAAGCAACCTATTAAAACACTCTGCAGTGGAGGCTTTTGCTTCATTGTTAGTAACAAGATAGTGGCTGTTAAAGTAGTATAAAGGCTGGTTTAAAAATAATCTTTCCTCCATCAGTCAGCAATTTCTGATATGTGCACTGCTTGCTAATAAGGTCTTTAAATGCCTCAGCTATTTCAGAACCTATTTACCTTTTAGACCAATGGCAGTTGTGCTTGTGCAATATGTCTAGTGCCATACCTAAGCTGTACTTAACAGCAGCATCATGTTTGGAAAACTACTGCACATCCCTTATGGTTTAGATCCATCTGAGAGCTGAGCACCACATGGCCGTTCACTCACTGCTCCTCACCCCACCTCCCAAATGGCAAGCAGACGAGGGAGAAAAGTACAAAATCCCATAGGTTGAGATGAGGAGAATTTAATACAATGCAAAAGGCAAAGTAACAACAACAATAATGCTAATGAAATGATACTCAAAAGGAGGGATGTAAAATGAACCAAGGAAGGCGTTGCCCTGACTGGTCCCAAACCTTGCCCAGACTGCCCCCTGTCCTTACATTGCAGACATGATGTCAGTATGGCATCAGATAACCCCTTGGCTGGTTCAGTTGTCTATCCTGGCTGTGGACCCCTCCCAATTTCTGGGGAAAATTAACCCTATCCTAGCCAAACCCAGGACAACATCCACCAAGTCTGCTAATATCAAGAATCTACCTCTGCCACAATCACCTTGTTTCTCTTAAAGTGCTTTCTTGGGGTCTTGCATAAGGTCCAGGTATCTTGGCTTGCAACCTAAGTTTCAACTTGGCTCCAATTCACATCAGAGTTGGGCTTTTAGCAGCTTCTAAAAGGAATTGGTATCTCCTAAGTTTCCTACCTTCCCAAGTGCACAGCAAATGTCTTTTAAAGAGAAGTGGCAGCATGGACATCTCTATTGGCATGGTACTACTACACACATACAAGAAATGAAGTGTTTCATCAAGACATAATTCATGCACAGAGATAGTAATTAACCGGTTATGATGGGTGACAGTCATTGGTCAGGCTTTTCCAAGGTTTCATCAGGCTTTTTTTCCACTCTTCCATGAAAGTTACTGTCTTTCTCTGCTCATTCATTAACTGCTGCAGGCCCAGATAAGAAGACTTGTGTCTTCTTCCTCTTCAGCGAGTCAGCTGGAGGTTTTTTTTTAAATGTTCTATTAGGACACTGACCTAAGGATAACGAAACAGATACAGCACAAGCCTGTACCTCTCAGTGATGTTAAGAGGAACTGCAGCTCCCCCAAAGCAGTGGGCAAAGGTAGCTCCCACCAGCACTTGTCCTTCATCTCGGAAACTTAACCTGGAAATTGTTTTGTCATTCACAGTCCTGCCAGATGTGTCCTCTGCTTCATGTGGTCTTTTTCGGGGCTTCCGCTCATGCTTGTCCTTACAGTCTCCACACCCATGTTATTCTGAGGCTGGCTTTTTGTTCTGGATTTCCATTTTAGCATACAGCAATGTCTGTGTCTTGAGATACAGCGCAAACCCTCAAATCTGCCCCAATAATAAAACAGTGTATGGCCACCCTTGCAGGCAGTTTGGTGCAAGACGTAGGGCTGGAGCCCTGCATCTTGAGGATTGGGCTCCTCTTTGCATATGTCAGGGGATAAACAAGGTCCCCTTGGTGGCCTATCTCTGAGGACAGGACAGCAGTTCCTGGGCACATTCCCACTTGATCACGCCCCTCTCCCCCTCCTGCCTTCCTCATATACCCACTCATCCTCTTGTACTTTCTTCCACTGCAAACATGTTAGGATTTGTTGAACAGATTTCTGACCTGGTAGGCTGCTGTATTTTTCTGTTATTTTATTATGCTCTTATTTAATTACTTTCTGGTCCACAGAAAATAAGTGCAATTTTATTTCCTGCCCCAAAAGGAAACAGTGTTACTTTGATGAAACACCTGAAACTTGGTAGCACCATGTCATGAAAGACAGTAAAATAGTCATCATCACAGGAAAAGAAAAAGTGATAGTAATTTGAGATTTGGAAAAGAAAGCAATGAAGACTATAAAGCTTTTTCAACAACTATGTTGCATAGATAAAATAAAATTTGATTGTATCACAATTATGACAGGTTAAGAATTGCTATGAATAATCTGTGGCATTTAAGGGAGACAAATATTACCAGAGAACTTCATGACGAAAACAGACTAATTTTTGAGTTGTAGCTCAGAAAATATTGTTAAAAATCACAGGTAAGGGTCTGATACTCTTGGATTTCTTAACTGCCATATTTCTTTACTAAGTAGTCCTAAATCTGCTTGAAGCATCTCATGCTACAATCCATAATGCAGTATACCATTTTACATCACTGGAGGCTAGAACGATTTCATTAGCAGAATCAGCAAAATACACACTTTATCAAATTCATAAGCTTCTTTATCAAATTCATAAAGAAGTCTGTCATGCAATTCATACAATTCTTATGAACCAATCACTGAGCCAAGGTACACACACCTTGAAGTATCTCTTGCGTGACAGACATTTGCTATAAGCATACAGGTGCAACAGCAGGGCCCGAGAGAGAGGCCTGCAACACTAATGACCTCTTAGGATTACATGCTGTGCATCTTCAAATTTGCAAAGTTCTCAAAGGTGTATTCGGTGGTAGATGTTTCAAAAGAAGAGCTCTGAATGGATTTTAACAAGAAGAGCAGGTTATCATTAAGGCTAGAAAGTCCAGGTGGAGGCCAGTCATTAGCTGAGGACTCACATGGTACATATGGCACATACTGGTTGCAGTACTGTTTAATATCTTCATTAATAATCTAGGTGATAGCACACGGACACCTCAGCAAGCTTGCAGGTGATAGAAAACTGCAAGGCTGGTTTATAGATAGTGATTGGTAGTGACTAAAAGGCAAGATACAATCAATCTACTTTTGAATTGCTTTTAAAATTTACATTTTTGCATTGACAAACAATGATGGGGATCAATCTTTGTGAAATAAACGGATAAGACTAAAAGAGACACTGATGTTCAAGTTTCAAAATATTTTTTGAGACTTACATATACTAAACAATTTTAGCACTCAATTTAGCATCTTTTCTTCTCTGCTGATTAGGATATTGTCAATTTTATAGTAGTTTATTGTTTTCCTCAAATGGAAGCTCTTCAACCTGACTGAGGAAAAAAAAAGTAAAATATCTACTGAAGAAAGAAAAGATGGTGAGCAAGACTCGCCTATCTTAAATCCTACTAATTTCCTTCTAAATTGAGCAATGTATGTGAAGTGCTTTATCACAATATGAAATTATGTCAAGTCTATTGACAAACTTAAAAAACCTCATACTTTTGGGAAGAAAAATAAACAGCTTAAGCTCTGGCTATGATTAGCTAAGAGGAGTTAAGATTCCCAAATACCATTGGGTATGTAGGCCTAAACAAATTGTTCTGGTCAATGCAGAGAATCAGCAACACAGGGAACCGACAGCAAGTTTCTAGACTAACACACTTCTTTCTGAATCTTCCTTCATCTTCAGCTACACATGACACACATGAGAGTTAAGCTTAAAATTTACAGAATTACATTCATGTAGATCGTAACAATCACAAAATAAACCCACAAGTCCTAAATTGCTTCATATCAAAATGGTATTTTTTTAAAAACAGTTTAAGTCCCTGTGCCTTGCAAGATACATATGCATATTCATTTTGACACTGTTATTTCTTTTGAATGGGATCAAAATGTTATTTCAGTGTATAAAATACATAGTCCTTTCTCTGTAATTTCAGTTACTGGTACTGCTGGTAAGTTTCTAAAAAACTAATTTTCAAAATAATATTTTAACCATTGCTGTTTCTATACTAAAAGGAACCAAACTGGAAAACGCTTTTCAAAATTAGGTCTGAAGTGTTAGGGATTATATGTTTAGGACCTTTTCTAGGCTCTACAAGACAGTCCTTTCTTTGTGGAGAGGAATGTAGCTGTCAGTCACATTACTTATGCTCTTTGCAGCTTTTACCTGTCATTCCCATTACATGTAAAGCAGGCAGCTCAGCACCAAAACAATTTAAGAAACTGCAGAAGTTAAATACATAAATTATTATGATGATAGAAACGACAATATGTGTCTTTCAGCTCCATTTGCTTTGTTAGGGAGGAAAAGATAATTATTTGCAGCTGTCAACCACGAAGACCTAGACCTATTTCAGTCAACATAAGCCTTGGACTAGCTAAAATATTTTTCACATTTAAACTCCATTTCCCCCTCCATTCTTGAAAGCAGGATTTTATCATCAAATGGTAATTATCTACTCAAGAGTCAAAGACACATCAAGCATAAAAACTATACGAACTGATCCCCAAGTTCTTCTAGACAGACAGTGTGGAGGCTCTTTGCTGCTGGTATTTGAATGCTTTACTCCTGCT
>JANHFY010144859.1:0-14540 GCA_027560095.1 Chloroceryle inda
AGGAATATAGTGGATTGAGAAATTTATCCAACTTCTGCTGCTGAATATTCAAGTATTAATGAATATATTGAGCTGATGATGGGGTTAGTGATGCATTGTAGAAATGTTACAATTTCAGATACTCCTGCTCCATTCATGTAGCGATAATGAAGAAGGCTGTATTATGGATAATTTAGATAATCTGCAGGGAAACTAAAGCATTGACTGTGAAGGAGAATGTGGCATGTTGTCCCCCTAGGCCGTGGAGCACTCTATTTGCTGGAATAGCTCCTAACTGCTATTTAGTGGGCAGCTAGTGGAAAATAAAATTGCTTCAGGCAATTGAGAATCTTATTCTGTATTATTAATGTTTGCAGTCTGGGTGAAGAACAGGGTAAACTGATGCCATTGGCACTAAGGGAGGAAAAACTTGATATCTTCATCTAGCAAAGATTCTTCTGGGGGTGGGGGATGGATTGTTTGAGCTGGGGTTTTGTTGAGGATGAAGGGAGGTGGTATTGATGGTGGGTAGAAGTAGTAGCCAGGACACCTGTTGCTGCCTCTTCAAGCTTCTGCTATCTAAAGGTCACCCTCAAGTGTCTTGTTGGTCAAGGTGATAATCCCTGGTTTGCATTAATTTATGAAAGACATAAATTGGAGACCTTTATGGAAAACATGAGGTAGCAGAAGTGCATGTTGTAAGAGGAATGTTTCAAACCCTGGAAGCTGGCCAGGTTCACCATGGCATGCTGAAATCCACTGGGGAAATGAGGACCTAGATTGTGTATGTATGCATTGTGGAATATGTACTATTATTAAATATAATGGTGAGAGGAAAAACAAAATAGTGATGTATAAAAGATACTGGAGTCTAGGAGGGTTATGGGAAGAGCCCAACAGGAAACCTTTTCTTCCAGGTTCCTCACACACTAGCCCTGGAGGAGACTTTCGTCTCTTAAAAATAGATAACCCTCCAGACACCACCTGGATTAAGAGTCTACATGAATTGATAAGAAGAGAAAGCAGTGTGTGTTAGAACATGCGAATGAGAGTGAGTGAACATGCAGATAAGTACTGAATAAGGACAGTAGAGTTTGTTTCTTTCCCAGACAGAGTTGTGGGAAAGAGCTGAAATCGCTCAGCTGGATGGTGTCTGTTTGACTGCAAATAAACACACATCATACAGGGCAGACCCCCTGTCCCAGACAGACCTCCAAGTTTTGCAGAATCGATATAATTCATTGGAGATCTTGTTGATGTGGAATGAATCCATAACTACCAATTGCGTTGTTTAATTCTAAATTCTATGTGATTTAATTTTAAATGAAGTGGATTGAGCAGGCACATGCAAATATTGAAAACCCTATTAGCAGATGAGAGTTGGAGAACATATGAATTTAAGGTTCTTAAGTGCTAGATCAAAGCCAGAAATCCGTATGTTGGGATTGCTGGGAAGCAAAAAGCAGCAAATAGCAGCTTCTGTTAGATCCTGAACCTAAACCAATTAGGTTTTGTCTGGGAGAACATGCAGGAGGAAGATGAGAAGAACTCTACATCCAAAAGCTATCAGGGAAAAATAACTGGGTGACAAGTGAGATAACAGCTACATGTCACGATGAGAGCTTTTATTTGGATTCTCCCTGGTTTGGTTTTGAAGTGTCATGGAATGACAGAATTGCTTTGGTTGGAAGAGATGGGTCCATAGGCAATAGGTAGCAAACTAATGCCCAGCTATAAAGCAAACAATTGGTTTTCTCCCTTTTGAATGCTTGCCACAACAGGGATAAGGTTGCACTGTCTAATTAATCCTTTGCCTCATTGTTTGCCATTTGAGTAATTTCCTTTGGTGCATTGGTCATGGCACATTGTGCTGTTCTGCAGAGCCCCATCTGTTGTGGAAGTGTAAAAGTACTTGAATTAGAATTCCATTCATCCCTGATTTTCAGTGCTCCCTTCTACCATCACACCTTTTGATTTTTCTGTTTGGAGAGGACTGTTTCTGAACTTATTGAAGGATATTTTCACTTGTAAAGCCTGCACTGATTTTTATTTTATATTCCCCCCCTCTCCATTAAGCTATATGGCTTTACTTTTAGGGTGTATTGTTTGGATTTTTTTTGAGGACCAAAATGTCTTTAGTAGAATTCCAGAGAGTAATTCCACTTTCTAGCCAGTGTTGAATTCTAAAGCTGATCTGAGGACACCTGCAAAACAAAATTTTTCTCCCATCTCCTAAATACTGGTCCATGGTGTGCTGCATGACCAGTCAGATAAAGGCCAGCTGAGAAGTCTCAGGACTGTAAGAGAAGCAGCAGACACAGCTAATGGTGGTTCAGTAAGACATTAAACCACTGTCTGCTGATGAGATTTACCTCATCCTTTTTCTTCAGGGGAAAATTGATCCCTGATGTTGTGGATGGCGCTGTGCCTCTCTTTAGTCTCAGCTTGACGTGGATGTACAGTATTCCATGCTAAACACAGCCGTTGTACATCCACTGACTGTCCTTTGTCTCTGATTTGCTACGGGAGCAGGGAGGAGCGTTGCTGCTGCTTGATAAACAGAGAGCAGCTGTTTCAAAGATGAATGCTGAACTTTCTGTTGGGAATAGGTCTCCACATCTCTTGAGGTAGGTTGTGTGGCCTGTAACATAGATTAAATCATGGCTAAAAATGAAGCTGCAGAGGCAAGAATCCTCTTTTGCTGGTATTGATGGCAGAGGGTTGGCTGGTCCTACCCTTTCAGCCACAAAACTACTTGAGACCTTTCTGATGGTTTCTTCCAGTCCCCAGAAGACGACTTAGGAACCCATAAGAGGCATTAACTACAATGGTCTTTGGTGGCCAGAGACCAGCTTTCCTCACCTTGGGTATTTATTAAGCATTCTCTCTTTTCACAGAATAGTTGAGGTTGGAACAAACCTCTTGAGACCGCTTAGTCCAGCCTCTCCTGCTAAAGCAGGGTAAGCTGGAGCAGGCTGCCCAGGACAGGGTGCAGTCAGGTTTTGAATATTTCCAAGGATGGAGAATTTACAACCTCCCTGGGCAATCTGTTTCAGTGTGTGACCACCTTTGCGGTAAAAGCACTGTTCTTGCTTGTTCACATGGAATTAATTGCCTGTGCCTCAATTTGTGCCTGTTGCCTCTCATCTTCTCACATGGCACCAAGTCTGGCTCCATCTCTTTTTTAAGCCCTTCCACTGGGCATCTATAAACATTGATGAAATCCTCCCCACACTGAACTGAACCTTCTCCTGTTCAGGCTGAAGAGTCCCAGTTCACTCAGCCTCCCCTTGTGTGAGCTGCTCCAGTACCATTACCAGAGAGCTCATGCCTTGTGTTGGGGCATCCAGAACTGGAGCCAGCACTCAAGGTGAGGCCTCACCAGTGCTGAGCAGAGTCCTCAACCTGCTGGCAGTGCTTTTCCTAATGCAGCCCAGAATGCTGGTTTCTCCCTTTGTGGCATATGAACAAATGTAATTTCTAATCTTATAAATGGGGAATAATGCTTGAATGTTAAAGATAAAAAGACTTTCAACACAAAATAGCACTTATGGGTATGGAGAAGTATATTTAAGCTGCTGTGTAAGTACCATGTCAATAATGGGGAACAAGGCATGACTTAGGTAATGGTTTATGTCCTATTCTGTGCTGAAATCATTGGGTAAAATAAAAATAGTGACAGAATAAGCTAAAAGACATTTCTTCCCTCTTACTCCTCTCCTTTCCCTTTTTTTTTAAGTTGAAATCAGTTGTGGGAGGGAGGAAAGATTGGGGATTTTTGTTGAAATATTTGTTTTCAGTAAAGCCAGATCATTGGTTTCATTAGATATTGCTGTTCTGATTGCTGGGGGGTTGGATGTGGGAAGAGGACATGGGACGTGGTGCAGTTATGAACCTTAAGATTGTCCATCCCAGAACTGAGCTTACATGGGGCTTGGTAACCTCAGACAGACAGTGTTTCTCAGGAGCTTGTGTAAGGCAGGACTTTTTTTTTTTTTTTTTGTCAGTCTGAATTTAAAATCTCCATTTACCAGCAAAGCTGGTAAAACTGTCAGTCAGCCTACAAGTGTTTATCTCGGAAGTACGAATCCTCCTCAGATTCCTTGTGGGCTACCCCAAAATGAAAATCACCCTAACTTCTCTCAATTCTAGCCTATGCTGAGATGGCTTCTGAGGACAGGAAGGTTGTTGGTCGAGTGTGACTACTGGTTACAGTGAAGATTCAGGCAGTGGATGCTGACGTACAAAATTCAAGTACAGAGAAGCAGGGGATATAGTCTGTTTTTCATCGACGTATGGTATTTAAGGTTTGAGGACATGCTTTATTTTCATTCTTTAGATCATACCGAAGAGCAACTGTCCTGAGGTAGTATTTCCTTCCTTGGTAGGGTTACCAACTCCTTTAGTCTCTCTGCAGCACGGGATGTGCATTCTCCTCGTTAGCCACAGCACATTAGTGCTGTCATTGGAGGGTGATCATAGAGGAAAATTATGCAGGAACAATCCTAAGCAAACAGTGTCCTGCTACAGTGCAGCACTCCTGTTTGAGTCTCTTAAACTCCTACATACAAATATTATCACTGTATCAACAAAAAGCTCAGAGAAAATGTCTTGAAAATGCAATCCGGTAGAAGGGCCTTGCTGGGGGCAGGGATAGCCAAGAGACTCTGGTGAGATGATCTGTTACTTCTAGGCAGTGTGCAGCAACTGAGCCACTGGGCTTTATGGGTCTGTTTAAATTAGATATATTCAGGCAGTGCATTATTTATAAACAAAAGCATGAATAATTCAACATGCCTGGTCATAGCAGGTACCCAGCTTGTGACAGAAGTCTGCACTAGATACTTGCTTTCAGAACTGGGAAGAAACTATCAGATAAGTCTGTTTTCCTTGCGAGGACCACTTTGCTCTTTCTGCTTTTCCTTCTGTGTTTTTCTAGTTTGTCTCTTGTCTGGGGCAAAAGAGCAGATGATGTGTTCTCTGTTATTCCCTTATTCATCTGGAGATGACATGCTAGGTCTAAACCAAGTTATGTTAATAAATTCAGGATCAACGCATTAGTTTCTTTTCCGTTTCATTGTGATGAAGACAGAAGCATATTCTAGACAAGAACTTAGGAGCAGCATAGCAGAGGGACAGGACAATGCTCCTGGCCAAACAAATCCAGCCTGCTGTGCACCTTGGTCCCAGCTGTTCCCTGAGACCCATTGTGACCACCCAGCCTTGCTGAAAGGTGTGCCATGGCACCCTTAGGCTCAGATATCCCATCTGCATGGCTTAGCCTAAATGTACTCACGAGAGATGGTGTCTGTGTGTGAAAACTCAGACACTTGATGCAGAAATGGGCAGTGTGTGTGATGGGTGCGGGCGGCGATCCAAACAGTGTCAACAAAAACATCTGGTGTTGAGACTGCTGCTTTGTGTAGTCACGCAGAGTGCTTCTCAGAGGTGTCAGCTCAAGGCCAGCTGCACTGGGACGCTGAAATGCAGTTACTGCCAACACAACATTATTTCCCTGCCAAATTTTTCTTTTCTTTCCTTCAGTCCTGACTTAGGGATATCTAAAATCCAGAGGCTGGAGAAAGCATTCCAGCTGCCTGCTCTCAAATACTTACAATCAGTGACCTGAGTTAAGGCCTTGTAGTAACAGGTTTGTTGCTGCTTGTTCTTCTCTGAGATGTGAACACCGAGTCCAGTGCAAGCAACGTTCTCTTCTAAATTGACCTGTCTGTTCCGAGTCTGAGCTGTTCCAAGTGAGCTCCATGCTGTTTTACTTGTTCCTGCCCAGTCCCAAGAGCAATCGGATAATTGCAGTCATATTTGCAAACACAAGAAATCCTGAACAGTTCTGAAAAAAAATAATTCTTCAGAACACATGACAGGCTGGAGTGTTTCACACAGAAATAAATGCAGCAGAGATCTGCAGGCTTCCTGCAGGTGAAAATGCAAGTGCTCTAGCTGTCAACAGTTGACTGTTACTGACTCACCAAAGAATTGTTGGGATGCTTGACTGGGAACTAGGATACTAATCCACGGCTCCCTTATCTGTATGACCGCAGATAACATTATTTTCTGTATCTCAGGTCCCAATCTGTACATCTGCATAATAACATCTCCCTAATAAAAGTGGTAATGTGAAGTGAAGAAGGCACCAAAGGTGTCTAAGTATCGTGGTTTGGAAGGGAGGGAGATCTAGTGAGATGTGATAAATACGGTACTTCTGCAACAGCTCCTGAGAGATTGCTTGTGCAGCCACTGAAATGCAGCAGTGAGGCGTGCGGCCAGTCTACCACAGAGTGTCCCACCACGTGAGCTTAAGTACAAACCTGGGTAAAACATCCTCTAACGTGCTGCACAGAACTGTTAGGCCAGACGTTTGTAACAGCTCTGGGTGGAAATTTGCAAGTGCTCAAGATCTTGAGTTACATCACAGGGTCTTGACCAACATAAGATCTTAGTGAAGTGACTGAATAATGCTCTTGGGTGTTGCTTCAGGACTAATGAAGAGACAAAATGCACTGTGATCAGTCAGGCATAGGTACCTGCTTGTCTCCTGACCTCCCATACCACCCCAAGATCTCTTATCCAAACACTGACCTTAGCTGGCATGTCTTAACAGGAAAAAATATTCAATCTAACAGAATCCCAGAAGGGTAGTAAATGGAATATCATCCACTCCATATACAGATAAAACTACAGAATGCATTCTTATTCCATACATAAATAAGAAATACTTAATATGATATATAAAATAAACATGAAAAGAAAGTATACTTTAGCAGTGTGGTGGTGCCCTTAGCTAGGAATAAGCAGTGAGATCTGTTTCAAATCCTATGGAAAAAAAAACCAAACAAATCCAGACATACTAGTGTGAATTCTTCACGATAGATTTTTCCTCTTTTGGCATCTTAACGACTGCTTGTATCTCCCCTGTGCACGTGCAGTCAGTCAGTGACAGGATCATTTTGCTACTTCCCATTGTTTTGCTCTCTTAGAAAAGACAGGCTCTGTGCTCCAGTGTGAGGATTAAGCTCATTGTGGCAAAACTCCAGAAGACGAAAGCCTCACAGAATTTGCAGTATGTTCTCTAGATAGAAGCTTCACTTCTTGGTGGTTCTGGGCTGAGAGGTGAAAATTCCTCCCAGGTACAGCAAATGATCAAAGAACTAATTCCACTTCAGAATGCATGACCTGAAGCAGAGGTGGGACATGGCATAAAAGGTTTACAAAGGGATGACAGGTATGTGTGTAACACACACCATTGGTTATCAAGTGACCTCAGTGCTTCTGCTGTTGGTTTTGCTGTAAGATCCTCTTTAGTCCTACAAGGAAAAACCAATAAGGGGAAGAAGAAATTCTATTCCAGTGGTGACTTGCATATGGAATTTATGATCTGAAAAGCAGCATCTGAGAGTTGTTTTCAGGGGTGGAGAATGCGAGCTGTGATTAAGCCCTGTTGCAAGTTCAGGAAAGTCAGTTGCAGGTGAAACATTGGTCTGAGATTCTCTGCCCATGAAGAGCTGAGCTGATTGATGATCTCTGTAAATCAAATCTCAGGTACCTAACTCCAAACTTAATTTTCATCCACTCCTTGATTTCTTTTAAGGTACTCCTGGAAAATATAAAATATAAATCATATGCAAGTGATGAAGGAATTTGGGGTCTAAGAGCTATTTTGTTTGCAGCTATTATCTCCAACCTTTGCTGTCTGCATTATAGCCAGTGCATGACATTTACCTGCTTGTAGGAGAAAGAGAGCAAGCTTTTCTCAAAGCTGTATTGACAAGATGTTTACTGCTCAAACTCTTATTCTTATAGGTATTTGGAACCCAGTAGTGTGCTGTGATGGATTGTATGTCAGTGTTGCCACCATAAATCCAGAGTAAAGTTTTTTGAAGAAGTGTGAAGAGAAGAAATAGGCGGGACATTAAATGTCTGTGTGCACTTGTTTCGTTTAGGCTATGTACATTTAGCATTCTCTGATAACTGCAGAATCAAAATAGTTTTTAAATAATGGGATATTTATTCCCATAAAACCCTACCTGTAAAAGTGAGATAATGCTCCTCTGCTTATCTGGGAAACCAAGGCAAGGGCAAGATTAATGCAGAATTTCTTTGGATGGAAGCAGCCTGGTTTTAGCATGTGTTTCTAGGGCAGGCTTCTCAGAATAAAAAGTACCTAGAAGGTGGGAGATCTGTATTAGGATCTGTATTAGGTACCTAGTAGGGGGAGATCTGCATTAGGCCCGGTGAAAATCAGGCCCCTTCTTCTGCAATTTCTGTCACCAATGGTTGGCCAGGTCACATGTAGAGGCGAAGAGGTTGGAAAGTATGTGAGCATGAATGCAGATAAAAGAGGATGAGTATCTAGATAACCAAGAACTTTAAATGTGTAAATGTTCCATGATGAAAACACCACCAAGTTGAGAGACTGGCTCAAACTGAGAAGAGAAAACCAGAAGAAAACTCTAAAGAGCTGCTTCCAGTCATGAGTAGTCCCCAGTGCAGCACTAATGTTTCATCCAAGAAACCACCATCTATCAAGAGCAGAGGGGACACACACAAACCTATCTTGTCTGTGCTCAGTAGTGACCCTTGGCTAGCCCGAGGTTTGTGAGGGCCTTGCTGATCTCATCACATACACTGTGTCCCACGTCTGACGTCATGCCTGGATGTTTCCACCTCAAAATAAAAAAGTTACCTGATGTAATGTCTTCAATACCAGTGAGTAACACTATCATCAGTAACTCACTCAAAGGCTCAGAAGACAGAGCAAGGTAGGGGAAGGATTTCCATTCATTGAATCCAATGTACCTGAAGATGTGTAGCTTGCAGGAGAACATCTAAAATTCTGCACATTGATTGAAAAACTTTGTTTGTGGAGAGAAGGCAGCAGCTCTGTGTTCAGGAGCCAGAGCAGGGTCACCTATTCCCCACTACCCCCAGTGCCACTCCATGAATGCCAAACTGAACTCCAGTGATGTACAAGAGAGCCTTCCTGTACTGTTTTGCATCTGGATTGACTAGCAGTTAATTAAGCTTGTTCCTGTCTGATGGGTCTGTGGGGGATTAGCTGAAATAATTCCATTAAGTTTTTAGTGGAGAAGAGTCTCCCTGGGGACAAAAAGCAAGCTCACTAGACATTTGGTGACAGTTGCTGCAGAGATGGAGGCCTTGGGCTTGATATCCTTCTTCAGCCCCAGATACCCTCCATCGGGACCACCAAAGCAGTGTAGGAAGCCTGTGATTACACCCTCCCTGGCATCTCCCCCTCTGGGATAAATTAAGGGCTTCATTCCACAGGGCTATCAATCTGGAAACTTTTTACCCAGAACTGACTTTAGTGAAGGCTGAAGGAAATTGCTAAGCATGGTATTTGGATTTATGGATGCCTCCTTGTGAGATGTGTTCCTTTTGAATATCATTCAGACTAGGAAATGAGTTAAATGAAGGTGGTGTAATCCTGCAGCATGTCAAGCATGATCCTGTGGTGTAATGTCTGATCAGACCAGCTTTTACCTTGGGCAGCATAAACTTTATATATTTGCCATTCTAATTTCTTGCATTTCTGCACCTAACCACTACTTATCAATCTTAGTGACACTTTAAGGTTCCACTTTCAGGTTGTCTTCCTTGAACCATGACACTCATTGTCTTGGAGCCTTTCTCACTCTTGCTGTGCTGTACTTTGGTGCAGGTGTGGGCATGGATCCTGCCATAGAGCCCAGGACTTCACTAAGTTTCTGCATCTGATTTCTTTGCAGAACTGGGTTGGATATTATGGGATGACAAAGCCAGAGATTTGAGAGATTACTGTGTCAGATATCCCTGTATCAAACCAAGACTCGTTTGAAGTTTTTGAATAAAAAAAAATAAATCTAAATCAAAGTATCAGCTGAAGCCAAATATTTTATTTAAACTAACTGCCTCAATTTCAAAGCAATCACTCTAAACCAAAGAAAGAAAATTCTTCATTTTTAAAAATGTCAGAACAAAGTGTTGGATGACTTTGAAATACTTTTAAGATGCAAATTTAAAAAACATTGTAACTCCTCAGCAAAAAAATATCCCTCTGCAAATCAGTGAACTCCCATGAAGCATTTTGTGGAGAAGTTTTTAGTGTTATCAAATCTTAGCTGTCCTTGCATTCTCCTGAGGTACAGACCCAGACCAGCACAAGCACCTTAGCTCCAGTTATGGCTGGTTAATTCCATTCTGCACCAAGCTCTGTGGTAGAAGAGCGTTGGGTACATGGACACAGCCCAGTGAGGGGCTGAGCAGAGCATCCTGTGTCCATTACAGATGGCACCAGCAGCAGAGCTGTGTTGATCCTGGGCTGTGCTGGGCTGAGCATGGTTCTGTGGAGAGAGCCAAGCAAGCAGAGACAGGCTGCTTTGATACCCCAGCCACCTTAGTTACAGCCAGGGGATGTGCAGGTGTTGAATGCTCTGTTGTTCTGTGTTAGGAAGTCCGTTCTTTGTACAGCAGGACATAGGTGAATAGCAGCTTGGTGTGGTCGCAGGTACAAGGAATGTCTCCACTGAAATCAAGCGCACCTCTGGCTTCCCATGTTTCAAATAGGCATGCTGGTTAGCACACTTTTAATTTCTTGGTGTATGCCAGACAGAACGGACAGGTCTCTCTCCTTGTTCTGCGAAGTGTTGTGTATGCTCCCAGTATGGTAACAACTGTGCTTAACAGACTGAGACAAACATCATTTTAAACGAGGAATTACTGTCTCACACTAGGAGAAGCGCTGGGGAACCACCACCTAGGAGGCAGCAGGGACCAAGCAAAACAGCACAGAATGATATTTTTCAAATAGCAAGAGACTAATTTTCCACTAGCTACAGAGCAAAATCCTCAGAGGCATTGTGTCAGTGCTGGGCCCTTGGGGGAATGGGGTATACAGGGAGGACAGTGGCTGTTTTAAGTAGGGTTTGAGGTGTCAGAATGAACTGCAGTGAAATTCATTTTTGCTGTGAGTTCAATTCAGACCAGACTCCTAAAATGTAGCATTATTTTCCTATATGTACTCAAGACAGACTGCAGCTTTCTTTTCATATTGCTTTCTTGTCTGCTGGCAGCATCTATTGAGAGCTGAAATGGCCAAAGAGGGAGCTGATGAATAACAATTGCTCGGTTGTCTGTCTTCTCAGTGCATCAGCAGCTTCCCTGCTCATACATTGCCAAATGCTCAGAAACGAGGTAGGCAAGAGTCTGAAAACACTCCCGTGGCCCAAGTCTTGCACAGTGGGGACTGCGCTGGTCGGAGGCTGCAGAAACGTGGCTCAAAGCTGGTACTGAAGTCTGTTTGTTTGCAGCAAGAGTGCTTTGCTACTTCAGTCACCCTAGTTGACTGATGCTTGTTGGGCTGTAGGGATTTTCTTTGTTGGGGCAGCTTTTTTGTTATGCTATGATGCCAACAGCTTTGAGCTGTTCACAGTGAGCTGTCTGGCACAACCTCTGTATTCTGGTGGTGTCTGTTTCTCTGTGTGGAGTATGGTGGGAGAGTGGGGGTAAAAAAAAAATGGAATAGCCTGCAAACCATTTGGGAGCTAATGGAAAAAAATAAGTTGCATTTTGATATGTCTACCTCCCTCCCTTCCTCCCTTCCTTCCTTTTCTCCAGTGTTCTGTCTGCTAGTGGAGGCACGCCAGCATAAACCCAGGGTGGATCAAACTGAGGTTTTTCTATTTGTATGCAAAGCTGCTTTACTTTAAAGATAAGAGATTTTGGCACAAAGAGGCTGACTCTTGTTCACATGGCCCTTAAGGTAATCTGAATATCTACAGCTCATTGGTATCTCCTGTTGCTCTCACACTGAGTGAACTTCTTATATGTGCTCAATGGGATATCCCATTGAATGCTGGGTCAAGTGCTCAGCGACTTGCGAGTTAGTGTGTAGTAGACACTGACATGGGATTTAAATGTCCGAGGTGGGACAGGGTAATTAACCCAGAAATATATAGTGTCTCTGTCACCAAAGCTCTACTTGGACCAAAATATGTTCAGAAGGAGGTGGAAGGCAGGCAAGCAGAAGTAAAAATGTGAAAAATTTCTCGTTTCCTGGTCTTTGTTTCCCAGGAGTTATTCTGGCTGCCAGCCCTGGGCAGATAGAAGAGACAGAGCCCTATTTAAAGACTTACATAACAAACACAATTTTTTTTAAAGCTTCCTTCAGGCACTTTAAGCCCCGGCTCACAGAGTCCGAGCAGTGCCTCAGTGCTGTGACTTGGCAGTATTCTCGTGGCTGTTCGTGCTGATGCTGTGCACTGTTTAGATCAGCGGTACTCTTCTCCTTAAGCTCAGCCCTGGCAACAGTGATGATGGAAATGGCAGTAGTGCCTCAATATGTTATTTCACATTGGTCTCCTGAGACCAGAGGGCCACTTGTCTCTGGAAAGGCACAATAATTTGTGTCAGCTCGTTAAGCTGCCATACTGCTGACTCAGGTATTCAGCTCTAGCAGAGCACTTCATCCCAGCTCTGTAATGGCCTGTCCCTTGTATTCCCTGTGGGCTAAATGGGAGAAGTTCCTGGAGGGAAAGGTCAAAACTCATGAAATATTTTTATTGTCAATCAGAATTAAATCTGATGCTGGAAATAAAAGATTCGAATACAGCTTTGAATAACTGGAAAGGGAAAAAATAATCTATCTTGAGGAGGTGAAGTGTTGAGCTCAGGACAGACCAGACAACAGCTTCTGCATGTATCCAAGCTCCCTGGAAGGAAGGAAAGATGTATTTTATTGGGAATAGAAGTTGGTCACCACTTCATTGGTTTTCAAGACAGAGAGAAAAACCTTTATTAAAAAATACCATAAGGAGAAAACATGAAGTGACCAATGCAAGAGTTCAGGCCACATAAGTTTGTAAGAAGCAGCAGACAATAGGAGAGCAGCTGATCCCAGGAGGAAAAGCAGAACATTTTTGAAGGATTTGTCTGCAGGTTTGGATGATGGGTAGTATTAAGGGGCTTCTTCACGCGCTTAGTGGGAAGAAGGGCTTAGACAAAGCTATATGTTTTCTAACATCTCCCACCCATGCTTCACTAGCCTCTTTACTTGTCTTTCCTTTTACTTTATATAGTTGTAAATATCACTAGACAAGCTGGAAATGGTCACACCATTCATCTTTCCTATTAATTAGCAAATTAGGAAATGCATCTATTTCCCAAGTGCTGTAATTTGCTGACTGCTTGCTTCGATTGGATAAGCTAAAAGCATCTCTGTAAAACCCACTTAGGAGTTGTATGGGATATAAGTATTGAAACACAATTCTATTTTTCTGTATCAAGCAAAAAGCTGGAGGGCAGGGGCTCATCAATATTTGTTAGTGGGTTTATAAACCTCTTCCTTTGATAATCATGACTCGGTTGGACAAACAGTCTTTCCTGGGGAAATTAAGGTTTTATAGTGGAATCTTACAAGAGAGCAGATGAAACAGTAACTACTTCAGGTAAAGGGCTTGACCTCTTGCTCAAATTTGCAAAACAAATCCAGAATAAATTTATTTCTGAGACTTGCGGTCCCATGCCTGTGCCTTCTGTGATGGCAGCCATTACTTTGGTTTCACTTGCACATATAGAAGTCCAAGTCTGACTCTTTCTGGGACCAGAAATTCCAAAATACCATCAGGAAGCATGAGCTTGACAAAATTACCCAGCTTCTTGCCAGAGTTACACATGAGGCTTGAGATTTCTAAACCAATATATCCCCAAAAAATCACTCAGTTGAGAGTCTGTGAGGAGTTGTTCCAAAAAAAAAACCACATGGAAGTTGGGGCAGTCGTCTCCTCCTGGCCTGAAATACTGGTACAGACTATGTTTCCTATAGGAAAGTTTGGATATAGGGCTAAACTGGATTTTTTTTATTTTTATTTTTTCCACAGGCCTGAAGAGCTGCTTCCAGCAGACCTCTGTTGCCACAGCAGCATCGTTACATCATCTTCAGATCACTTCTGACAGCAATCCTGGCTCCTGGAAGGACTCCCAAGTGCTGTGCAGTGAGTGAGTATAACTGGAACCACTGGACACACAAAGGCTGGTTAAACCTTCTGGCTCTTACCACAGTCTCTCTCTTTTCTTACCTACCAGCAAGAGTCAACATGGCTGTTTCCCATCCATTTCACGTTTAAAAGCAGTCAGTGACTTTTCTTATGTGGTGTTTAATTTAGATGCTGTTTTACACGGAAACTTCTGACTCAACAAAAGGCAGGTGATTCTTCTGACAGAGTGAACTTTCCATCAGAGTAACTCGGCGATCAGGGCGTCCAATAATATACCTTGTGGGCATTCGCATTAATTAGCTGCTTTAGTAGGTACTTTTCCAGCACTGTGTTGCTGAATTAATTGAATTTGTGTCTCCTCTACTCTTCATTTAACTGCGATTCATTTATTTTTCAAAGCATGCATCTGGATAAGCCCTAGAGTAGCCAGCCTTCAGTCATTGTACCAGTTTATGGAGAGCTTCTAGTACGCTCCGAGTAGTTTTTAGCCTTTGACTTCAGGTGGGAAGTGGCCTGGGTGAGCGAATCCTGGAAATGGATCTGTGCCTGGTA
>JANHFY010146076.1:0-14457 GCA_027560095.1 Chloroceryle inda
CAGGGGAAGGATCACTTCCCTGCTCCTGCTGGCCACACTGTTCTTGATGCAGGCCAGGATGCCATTGGCCTTCTTGGTCAAGATATAACAGACAACAAGGGAAGTGAAAAATTAAGCACACAGACAGTAATGAACAGGTGGTATTTGAGACAGTAGTGAAGGCCACGAATGCCTGATGGGCCACTGAAGGATCTGTTCAGGTACAGGGGTCTTGCTTAGGGTCAGACTGAACTTTGTCACTGAAAATAAAGGGTCAGGGTGATAATCATGAGTATTTTGAGACATCAGGAAGAACTTGTGAGGTTATATAAAACTTGTTATGAGATGTTCAAGGGAAGCATCAAAGGCAGAGAATGGAAAAGATAAGGCAGATCATGTAGGAGTAAACATGGGAAGATGGAAGAGAATAAAAGGGGTCAGACTGTTGTAGACTGGCTCTTGCCTGACTGAGCCCTGCACCTAATTGTTACAGCCTGCCCTATCTTGCTGCTAAACTCTAATCTTGATTACTTTTTTTCTCTGTAATTCAGTCTCTACTCTATGTGTGATTTCTGAAGTCTAAGTGCCAGCAACTTGAGAACATAGGTCTAGGTGCCAGCAACCAGAGGGATCAGTGTGCAGGACAGTGCTGTTTGCCAGCAACAAGAGACATGAGGGTGTGTGTACATTTCCCTGATGAATTGCACGTGAATACTTGCATTGAATTTGATAGTATTCATTCAGGTATGTATATGTAATTCACTAACTTTGAGCTGGACTAGCTCATGAGTAGAAGGAGACCTGCATCTGGAAAAACTCCAGAGCTTTTTTTTTGAGTAACAGGTAGGGAAAAAAGCCGGAGGTTGGACCATAGACTTCAGGCAGTCTGAGAGACCATGCTGATACTTGAGTGATCTTTGATGGTGGGTCTGCCTGTGAGATGATTGTGTATGAGCACAAACATGTGTTTGTAGACAAACATCAAACTGGACTAGATAGTGAGCCAGGGGAGACCTCTGTACAGAGGGAGAGGGCCCAGGGTCTGGGCATGGTCAGTACAGAGAATTAGAGACTGTGCTGGTATTCAAGGCATCTGTCACTGTGGGTAAGCTTGTGAATCTGGAGAGTGTTTTGGGGGGAGTCTTGTTTTCATTAACAAACTTCAGTCTTGATCAGCTACAGGGAAGGAACAGGATATTGCTCTCTGCACTTATGCTTTATGTGAGTTTCCATGGTGCTATCTGTGGAAGCTGCTAAAGACAGTGACAGTCTGCATGTCTGGATGCATCAGTGTGTGAGTTTTGTGTGTATGTGTGTGTGTGCGAACTTCCCTGGGATACTCAGGCTTGCTGCTGGTTGGACCTGTACATGAGCACTGCAGAAGCAGCCACATCCCCGGTACTGGGATAGAGACACCCTTGGGCACTGAGACCATGCCTGGCTGTGCTGCAGAGACAAGGAGGAAACAATCCCTGTATCCCGGAGTCTGCTGGAATCAGCTTCTCCCTTCACATCCTTAACATGCAACATCTTCACCTGATGACACTTCTTCCCTACCAGGCTAAATTGTAAAATGCCTTCTGACTTATTCACATTATCTTACACAGGTATCTCTAATCCAGGAAAATAAAAATAAATAAAATCTAATGTAAATTACTGAGCATTGTGGAGTTTCATACCAAAACTCATAGGGATCAGGTCCAGATCCAATAAAGCATTTAAACTCACAGCACCTATTTTATTCTTTAATTTCCCATTTAAACAGCTAGGAACATAAATATGGGCTAAGCCAGTAAATTATGAACAGGATTTGAGACTCATTTCTGCACTCCAATACAGACTCATCCTCATTAAGGGCCAAAATAGTCGTGTGATGAAACTGTGGCTAATTAGGATGCCACCAGTTGTTTAGGCAGTCACAGTTGCCCTGAAACCACTCTTGGAAATAATTAAAATTGATAGCCTTATGCCTCCTGATGATCTTTTCAGGGAGGTAACATCAGTTCTTACAGTCCACTCAAAGGTGACTCTCTGCCCTCATCATGAAAGGTTCCTAAGAAAAGCCAAGGAACTGGCTTTATTAGTTACTCGGTGTTATTAGCAATGTGTTTCGCATTAGCAGTTTTGCTAAGTAGCAGTGCTTCTTCCTTTGTACAGCCCCTAGCACAACCGAGTCTCTGCATGATAATTATATAAAAGCTAAGAGCTCAGTGTAGACTAAGAATACAGCATGATACCCTGAATTATTCACAGTTTACCTATGGAGTGTATGCATATACAGGCAATACTCCACCAATGCTCTTAGACCAGGTTCATCTAAGCTTCTATAAAAGCTGACAAAATGGTGGGGGAGCAAGAAAGGGATAGAAATTTCAACCATAACTCCTCATACTACTTCAGCAGAGTGTTCAGCAATGCCCTTGTCCAGAAAAGCAGAGCCACTGTGTTTTCAAATTTCAAAATCGCTTTTCACTGCACCATCTTTACAAGACAAGTTTTCTCCTTTTACTCTTTGTTCCTTTTCTAATCCAAGACAAACTGCTGCTGCACTTTGTTCTGGAGGGATGAGGGCATGATGTGAGAGCTGGATGGGGAGAAAAGAGGCTGCAGCACAGCCCAGTGGGCCTCTGCTAACACTTCTCAGTTCTTACAGAGGACACCAGATCAGGTGATAAGCACAGGCCAGCCTCTCCCTTTTACACCATGATGAACCTATAGCAAGCTCACTGCCACTAATTAGATATACACCAGTAAAAGTCAAGTAGTGTCTGCCTCATTCCCCTAGCCCATTCTGCTTCTCGTAGCCTCAGGGCACCCTACTGAACAACCTCCAGGCACCCTCAGCAATGCTTCTGCCATTATGTCACTTCCATCTGTTAGGTAGTGAAAAAGAGGCCTTCTGGGTCTGTCTTTTCTACACACCTTAAAATAAACTACAGTCAACTTTGTCAAAATATCAGTCCAGCGAGTAGGAAAATGCCAAAAGCTGTAAGATTTTCTAGATAACATTTATAGCTGAAATAAGATTACAATGAGTATTTTGATCCTTTGAATGCCATCTGTCAACCTTTCTTTAATACAGCACTTCCTGTCTATGGATAAGACATAGCATTCATACTGTTATAAACAAATTACAATAACTTCTGTTGCATTTCCAACAGCTGAAACACACACTGTTGATTTTTCCTTCTCTTCAGTTAAGTGTCTCAATAGCTTACCTCCTCATCCATCTTTGCCTGTATCAGGACATCTTCTAAGACAAAAACTATCCAAGTCGTGATCAAAGAACTAGAAGTTAGCTTTGAACTCTGTATCTTGACTTGTTTATCAATGTCTGATGATCAGTCTTCATACAGCCAATGGGAAACTGTATCTCTGGAAAAGATGATGCTTTTGCTCAAACAAAAATATGATTCCTTAGCTAGATACATATTTGATATTCCAGAAAAAACATTAATCATCAGTCATGGATTTGAATACACTGGAAAAAGTTTAAGAGTAAGTATAAGGAGGGCCTGGATAAGCAATTACATCTTTTCCCATAACACAGAAGAACAGATATGAATGTCTGTTCAGAAAAGAACAATCATTATTCAGGGGCTTATAGTTATGCTTAATAGGCTTTATATTAGCATCACAGAAAAGTTTCATTGCTAATCTGAGGATTCAGTGTGTCTTGCTGCAAAGGGATGGGTACTATCTTTTTAAAACTAACACATAACCTCTTTAGACAGGCACAAGATCATACACAAGAAGTGGTTTTTGTTGCATCTGACAGAAAGGAGCAATGCCCACAGCATACTTGTTATAGCAACCTAACATCAAATCCAAGAGAACTGCAGTAATTCATGATACTGTTTGAAAATCAGAGAGACTTTATAATATTATCTGATGAAGAATGCTTATAAATACTATGGAGAACTTCAGTCAGTGGGCATTATTCTGCCTAAGAATGGGAAAGAGGCTATAGGATCCAGAACTAGTTACCAATCATTTAAACAGGATAACTACTGCCCAAGTTACAGGTAATTATTCTCTATTTGACTGCAATCAGCAAAGGACTATTTTTATAATACAAAATGCACAACAAATTTTGTTTACATGTAGTCCTCAGCTGTTAAATCATCAGAATTTTTTCGTTATAGTACAACTGGTTTGCTTTTTATTTATACTTAAAAAAACCCCAACAACTAAACACAACCAAACAAAACCAAACAAATAAAAAAAAGTCTGTGTACTATAAATGCATCCAGAAGTGACATCACACTTTTGCAGTGTTTGGAATGGTTAGTGTCAGTGTATTATAAGATCATTATTTTGTGCCTGTGGTTTTTTTTCTTTCCTTTTTGTCAAAGGACAATTTGATGTGTTAGTCTTTATATAGCCTCTTTTCCTTCTGAAAACAAACAGGAAACATAGCATTTAGTTCTGAAAGTAACTAAAATAGAAGTATTTTGTGGCAGATGGGATTTTTATGAGCTGTTTGTCACTATATACCAGTCTTGTTAAGAAGCAATCGTTTTCTGCTTCATTACACTAAGATAGCTCTGTTTAGGGTTCCACTCAGCTGTGAAATTACTTTAAAACTTCTATAAGGAATAGAGATGGGATTTTTATAAAAAAAAAAAAAAAAGATTGCTAACACAGTATAAGGATTAGAAATAAAATGGTCAAACACACTGATTTTTGGAAGGAGAGGGGAATATAGAAATGTTACATTGCATACTTATGCATAATTTGCTGGTTTAAGAGAGAAAGAGGCTCCAGAGTACTATTATTTCTACACCTAAAAAAGGTAATGTTCAAGTTAGTCTATAGATAAAGACTAAAAAGACATTATTTATGTGGATAAAAACCCACAACATACAAACTTTTTTTTTTTTAATGCTAATATGAGGCAGATAAAATAAAACCAAAAGGAGTAGAGATGCACAGAGACATTGGTATAAAAACAGTGGGCCAGATCCCGGTACACCAGAGAACTGACGCAGGTTTATGCTGTTCTTACACCTTTCTTGAGTGTAAGCTCTGAATCTTTAAACTTTTGCATCTTGCCCTGGAAATTCAAAATAATCCTCTGGAGTTCTGAATGACTCCGTGAAAGGTGAGTGCTAGCAGAGCTCCTCTTTCAGTGTTCAGTGCATGGACAAGGTTGACTTGTCTACAGCCAGTGGTGAAAAAACCTAGTGGACAGCCCTTACTTCTACTCCCCTGCTTGCACTGATGTGGATCCAAAACCTTGCCATATATTCACAAAGAAAAGGGTGATCCCTGTCAACCCTTCAATTTGTGTATACTTTTTAAAAGTTAATAAATCCAAGTGTCCAGTCCTAACCCCACATCCGCAGTCCTTGGGACTGCTCCTACAAATGGTCCATTCTTTTAAGCAGTAAACCTCTGCAGCTGGAGGCTTTTCCTTAATGTGCAGAACCATCGTAAAGCTCTCTCCTTTTAATTCTGCATGAGCTATTTGAAAAGACTTGTTCTCTTACTTTCCTATTCTTTCTACCAATAGTAAAGAAGTAAATGAATTTATACCTGCTGTAAGTGGTCCACCCCACAGTGTCCTGGGAGCAGCTGCACCTGGAGAAATCTGCATGTTCTGCTTCATCACTGTCGTTCACTCTTAACCTCCTAGTTCAACTGAGGCAATCATCACCAGTGTTGAATTTCCCTTGGGACTTCCCAAAGAGGGAACTTCTAAACATTTGGATTCAGGCATGCTCCCCTCTGCTTTGTCATATTCCACAGAGACCTTCCTTAACTTCAAAAAATTTTAACAGGACATCCATGTTTGAGGCATTCACACTAGGCTGCTTTATAACTAACAGATAAAAATACACAATAAGATTGCTATTTATTTACCTGTTAGTGATATTTTTTTTGGAATAAGATGTAATAAGGAGCTCAACACTCAGGCAGATTAAGCTCTTCTGAAATAAAAAACAAAACACTTCTTCTGAAATAAAAAACAAAACACTTCTTACCAGGCCTGTGTGTTAATTTTCAGATCAAGCTGTGTTGTTCAGAATAACCTCTCCTTGTTATCATTTAGAGATGTTCTACAGCATACAGGTTTGCACTGGTCACCTTAGTATGGTCAAGTACTCTTTATTTTAGGATCATACACCAGAGGCGTAGAGTGGCTTTGGGTTCAACTAGTTGTTGTAAACCAATTTTTAATATCAAGAAAGACTTTGAAATAATACATTAACAATGTAGAAACAAAGCAAAGCAAACAAAAAAAACAAACACAAAACCTCAATCCCCAAACATTTATTTACAAAACATGAAAGAGATAAACAATAACATTATAAAATTAATAATAACAGGTGAAATGGAGTAAAAAACAATGAGTATATTTCTGTACATTGTATTTAAAGCTCTAAGCATTTATTTCCTTTGTGTGATTCATTCTACAAGTATGCAGACAATTCAACGGATACCTAGATGATGACTTATTATACATTGAATCTTTATACTGAAATCAAATAAGAAAGTCTGGATCTAGGCATCCCTATGTTATTCCTCACATTTTCCTCTGTTACATGAGTCAGTTCTTCCTTCTTGCTTTCAGATTTCCCATGTACTTTCATATGTGCTTTTCTATTTTTTTTTTCTTATTTTACCCTAATTTTGTTGAGTCTTACTATGCATATGATGTGTGGCAACACCTGGCAAAACAATTTTATAGAATCTTGTGCTTCAAAATTGTATTTTTCATCCCTTTTCAGCACTTTCAGCATCTCTCATTTGTTACACAAAAGTATATAGGTCTTAGAGATGAAAGCTTAGTTATAGCCTCTGTGAATGTTTCAGTGAGTTAAGTAACTACCTCTCCCAAACAACAGGGATTGTTTGGATGTTTGTGGCATGTGACATGAAACCAAGACTTCCCTTTTACTTACTTGGCATTTTTTCCAAAATGTCATAGATATTCTGTGCACTTCAGAGAACTTTGCACTACATCTCTTTAATTTAATTAAGTAAATTTACTTAAATAAGTAAATGAGATCTTCTGAAAGCAAAACAGGATAGTAAATTTCTGGCAACTATCTATGCCAATTGCAGGGTCAGTCAGAGAAAAAAAAAATTGAAGGCCAGTTTCAAAACTTTCCACATTAGTTTAACTTAGACTGACACCCCTAAAATTAACCTTGTATAACTTTTATCCACCAGTGAATCATCAAAGGATCTGATATATTAATAATATAGCCCCCCACTCCAAACTATAAAGGAGTTGTCTGAATAATTCTCTTACCAAGTTCATCATATTGTTTTAAAAATTACATTTACATAAATACAGAAACAATGGAGAGATAGGAATAACTGTCAGAGTATGAAGTGTTACCTATCTTAAAGCTAAATGAGGGATGTAGAAAACAATAAGGGAACCCAAATCCAGTGGTTTGGCAAATTTGTCCTCTCAGACAGTTTACAGCCATCATCCCTTGCAGCTGCAGTCAGTAGCAAGGCTACTGTCCCAGAGATGCCACCGCTCACATGTGTAAATGACATGTACACGTGCAGACACACAGGCAGCCACCCTGGCCAACACAAGCAGAGAGCTATGTCTTTGCCAGAGCCATGCAGACACAAACAGTTCTCACATAATCATGAATGCAGGCAGCCTGGTCCTGTTTCTTCTTTAAGGCTGACCAGGACCAAAGCTCATCAGTGAAACACACATACCTCTTACTCCATCCACAGATACACACTACAGAGGATAAGGTTATGAACAGATCTTAAAAATAAAAAGGACAGACTGTGGTGAACAGGTGTAGGTGTCGGTCAGACAAGCATACTACTGACTGGGTTACATGCAACTGGTCCCTTTTCCCCCATTATTTCAATTTTTTCATGCTTGTCCCTTCCTTGAGCCTGTGAGGAAATGAGCCAAAAATCACTTTTGGTAAAACTGTGTCCCACCTTAGTGACTCTCTGAAATATTTTGATCAGATCTCAACTGAGATACAAGGGAAATAAGCTTCCTTTGATTAACAATGGTTGGATTTTACATAATCTACAACTCCATCCTTCATTTCAATGTACATGTAAACAGAGCAGCGCTTGCTGTTATCTGCAGCCCATGGGGCTAACTTTTCAACAGCCCATGGGGCTAACTTTTCAGCAGTGTTGCAGCCCAAAGCCTTCCAAACAAATCTTCAGTCACGCAATCACAATAAGGAAAATTGTACCATTAGAAAAATTTAATGCTTAACAGAAAGAAATCCAGAAAGTTGGTGATTTCTGCCCTAGTTTTACAATTATTTCAAACTTTATTAACACAAATGGTTAGAAGTTATACTCTAGGGGTTAATTTGTGCTTATTAATTTAATGTTGAGAAGTATTTAGGTTTCAAGATATTTTTCTATTAAAATCTCTAGCTTTTTTATACAGCCAGATACTACAGCCAAATAGCCAAATACAAATACAGTGGAGACCTAACACATTGCAATGTGGTTGCATTTTAACAAGTTTTATTGTTTTCCTTGCAAGCATTTTTTCAAGTTTCAATACAATATGAAATAGAAAGCATCCTTTCTTGGTCTTACATCTTACTGAGTGTGCAAGTGGAATGATTTTCTCATCCATCTTTGTTATCAGTGTAACCTATAACAATTTTTGAATTGTAGAATGGAATGAAAAATACTTTAAAGAGATATTTTATTAGTAATGTACTATAACAAAAATATCTCCAAGAGAATTAACAGGGTGAAAGAGTGCAGAACATTTAGTGTGTTTGTAACATTTTGCTATTGCAAAATCCCTTTAGTTTTGGGTCTAATGTGTAACATTTATTTTTAAAAGTTACTACTGAAATACTCCTTCTGAAGTTCTCACCACTAAGAAATGGCACAGAAGAGCTGACAATGAAGATGAAAACTGGTAGGAATCAGATGTGTCAAAGCCTAATGGAATAGAATATTAGTCAATTCAGATGTTAGTGAGAAGTGTTTGGAGTCACTGAGCAAGAAAACGGGTGTAACACTGCGACATACGTCTCAGGTGAACAGCACCAGAAAATTTAAACTCGTTTTTTGACAGTAAGAAAAAAAGAACACAGGAAGCTTTATTCTGCAATCTTTTGATTGCCAAAACAAACAAACAAACAAACAAGAAAAAGTTTGTCTGTCCACCTCTAAATTCAAGTTATAATCTTAACTGGATTTATATTAAAAGATACAAATCACAGACCATCTGGAGAACAACCACAGAAAAAGGTTTGTAGCATTAGCAAATAAGTTTCAGCATCAGTTCCAGATGCAAACTATTTTCAGGGGAAAATGTCCACATATATTTGAGGCTGACCAGGACCAAAGCTCATCAGTGAAACACACATACCTCTTACTTCATCCACAGATACACACTACAGAGGATAAGGTTATGAACAGATCTTAAAAATAAAAAGGACAGACATATGGCAGCAGCCATATGGAAATATTACTTTGAGTAGGTCTTTATATTTTAAAGGAAAAGGCTTTACTAATTCCCTATTAAACACACAGAAGAGCTACCTTACTGTCTAAGAACTGAAGAATTCTTCTGTTTAATGCTAAGTATTGGATTAATGAGACTAATGGTCCATGGTCACATGATAATTTCTTTCTCCCAGAAGCCAGACTGGCTTCAGCTGTAACATTCTTGTGCTAGGTGATTCTGGCCCAAAGCCCAGCAAGCAGACAGAAACCAGCTTCACTGGCCTCTCACCCCAACAAGAACCTTCCAATCAAATTCTCTCTGCTACGGTACAGGGATGTACTCCAGAAAACTACTTGTAAATATTCTCCAGCTTGGCCTTAGTGAGTGCTGGAAGGTAAATGAATTACAGTCAGTCAGTTTGACTTCAGACCTGCTACTGAATACAGAGTGACTTTGTCCTACTCCCAGAAGTTCCTGAATAGCTTTCATGTGTCCTTACTCACAGTTCAGGTGCACAAAGGAATCATCACTGGTGCCCCGAGGCTGTTCACTGAAACGCTGCCAGGAGTGAATTTGCTCTGGTATCTCAGAATTTGCTCCTGTCAGAGAGGCTGATTTAGCATTTAAATGAAGCCCACAAGCTGACAGCGGCCCCTCTGCCCCTTGATTTCTCTCTCCAGGACTAAACTCACCGGCTGTACAAAATCTGGCACAATGTTAAAATATTTCTGGCCGTTGTTCCCTTCTATTCCATTTCCATTTTCTAAAAATACCATGTTATCTTTGGAAAAAAAAAAAACCAACAAAACCCCCAAAATTGTATTTTAAAATATCAGTCATAACTGTTATCATATGTGAACAAGAATACAATAGATGTTGCATTGCATAAATTATCAATCAGTGCTCTTTTAAAAATGGAGTCTGAACAAAATGACTCTTCGTGTTCCATATTTAATTTTTATATTTTTGGGGGGAGATGGTAGGCATTATTTTACAAAGGCATGATATTCCAAATTACCTACAAACTAATGACTAATTTTATTCCAGTAAATCTTCTGGGTTTATAGTTTAGACGCTTTTTATCACCCTACTTGTCTAGTCCTGTTTGGATGATGAGTTGCCTGCCTGTCTGTTTTGCTGAAGACAGGACATATTTAGTTGGCTGTTGAATAGCATTAATGATCTGCCTGTCCATTCTGGGCAGAATGGAGAGTAGTGCTAAATCTTTTCCTAGATGGCAATCTATCTTCTATGTGACAGTAAAGTAGTAATGGAAAAGAACAGAACCATGGAAGCCTATGGGGATCAAGCAGAAGAATGCAATTTTTTTAAAAAAGAAAAATCACCCATTTTATTGGATCTTCCAGGAGCTGCAACACTGGTCAGCTTTGGGGCTAATGCAGCTCCCTTGTGAATGATGCCTTTTCAACTATGTGGGGCATATCTTGATCAGCATATGTTTCTTCTAAAATTACATTTTGAAACCCCAGGACTTGCCATTTGTTTAAAAGCCATACTAGACTTTCAACCTTGCATCACTGATTTTAGGACAAGAACTTGACTTTTGTGGAAGGAGGTCTAGCTTTGTCTGCAATTCCTATCTCCAGTGAAAGCACAGAAAAGCTATTAGTCCCCTCCAGAGCACAGTAAAAAGAGTTTTCTCAATGTGAAAGAGAAACAGAGGACTATGACCTAGCCTTGACTTTAGAGAGAGTCTAATTTGGGAAACCCTAGAAAGCTGCGATTTTAACCAGAATTCTCAATTATTTTTTCTTTTATTTTATTGTTTTTAATTCAAGTGCCTTGCTTTGGCATCTAGGCTCCTGGATGCAAAGCCAACCCTGAGTCTAAAACAATGTATCAGAGGGTAACACTGGCAGATCTTCTTCTTACTGATTTGCTTGTGTATTGGCTGTACCCCGTCCTTATCTGTACACCAGACTCAAAAGGGCAGCTAGGCATGAGTTGTACCTAACACAGATGATATACTCTCTTGACGTGACTCATCTTCCTTTAGTCGTAATCTAAACAACTTCTTTTCAGACTATCCCATATATTTTTTTCATGCCCTAGAAAATTAAAAATTTCCTTTTATTACACTGCAAGTAAAAAAGTACTTCGGGACATGCCTTGACTGAAATAAGGTTGAAACAATGTCAATACTTGTAGGTGGTCTTATTCAAACTGTATTTCTGCACAGGTTTTTGTAGGAAAAAAAAACAACTTGTCAAACAAAATTCTCTTTGTTCTGGATATACTTTACTAGCAAATGTGATTGGGAAAAGATACACAGGAGAGTATTATACAAGATTAAACAGTGTATTAAACTGTGGCCTTAATCTTGTAGCAGAATGTGATATGAACTACAGTCTTTTTGGCTTTAATAATATATAAAGCATATACCATAGTTGCATAATCTCTATCTTTCAAGCACATAAGCTATAATGGAAGAAGAAAGTCTTGAGCTCAGTTATATTGTTTCCAAGCACTGTAAAATGATCAGCCTTCAGTGATTTGCTTAATGTTTTTTACTTAAATTTTTAATTAATATTTTTTTGATTTAAAATTATCCTCTTTTTTTTTTTTTTAATTCATTCACCTTGCAAGGTATTTATGGACCCAGAAAATTACTTTCCTCTCTATGATATGTCTGCTTTTATTCCAATAACTTTGGAACATATGAACTATGTTTGCAGTCAGCAGTTCCTTGATACCAGCCTGTGCAAAACAAACACTTTTAGCTATGCAGGGCATGGTAAGTCAGGTTTATTCACCTCGCTTTGGTTCAAAACATCTGAACTGCTTTTTCTTCACATGTGACAAGCAAATGTCAGCACCATCTTATGGTGCATTATGCAACAGAAGCCTGACAGATGCTTAAAGATCATGGCTTAGTTTCATCTGCTGAGGCATGAGTTTGGTTGTAGCTCAAAAACTGCATTGATAACCATGCTGAAGTATTATCTTGTTCAACACTATGAAAAGGTTCTGTTTGTCAGACTGCTTTCATGTAACCTTCTACTGCAAATTTTGAAAATTTGTAAACCTGTTCTTTCATGTAAAGTGATTTAAAATATACTTTTTGACTTGCTAGTTTTACATGCAGAAACAGAAGGACCCTGGTAGCTGTTGTGCTGCTGGTGATCTTCCTTCAGGCTGGAAAAAACATCCATCTCCATGAGCTGACTTAAATTTCAGACCTAGTTATTCCTATCTGCTCTTGGTAAACTCTATTTGGTATCACTGAATAGATCTCCAGTTCAGGGTGACATTTCTGTGGTTCTTCTGCCCATTTGTATTCTTCTAGTTCTTGGTTTTCATAGAGATTATCCTTTAATCAATTGACACACTTATCCATATACAAATCAGAGCAATTTTCCAGAGGATCCATCTTTTTGTCTACCTATGCAGAGCTGTGAGGGCCTGAGATATGATCAGCAATGATCTGAAAATATTTATGAGTCAGGAAGAACAGACCTGCTACCTCTCAATGTCTTCGTGCACCAGATCACAAAACACTTTGCTTAGTGAGTCTTTAATATTTCTGAGACATTGTTCTAGAAAACTGTAAAATCCACAGAGCCTTGTACACCACAGTGGACTTGCATGTTTGTGATAAGGGACAAATACAACTCTAATATTGCTAGGGAAAGTGACTAGCTAACCTAAGACGCCTATGTCCTGCACAGATAAATGCAGTAGTAAATGTGTGCCCTGAAAACCACTTTGGTTCCTTTCTTTAGAAGGAAAATGGAAACTTTCAGCTAACTGAAATAATTTTTTTACAGTCATATAGAAGAAAATTACATAGCCTCACCTGTAGTAATGTTTCTAAGAACCCATCCTTCTAAGTCTCATTATGAATCCTTTCTTTTTCCACATCATAAGGTATGAGTGAGTTGCTGCAGAAGTGAAAATAGATGTTTCCAAGAATGCTTTAGGAAATGAAGAGTATCTTAATGCTGATTGATGTATATTATTGTCCTGGGTTGGGCTTCAGTTAATTACCACAAGCAGCTGCTGGCCCAAGGAGGCTGGGAGGAGCTGAAGCTGGGAGGGGCCATGGCCAGGATAAGCAACCAAGCCAACCAATGGGACATTCAATACCATATGATGTCATGCCTACTGTATAAAGGGAGGACTGGGCAGAGAGAGGCATGTTTTCAGCTTGCTTTAGTGTGTAGCTTCGGTGTGGCTGGAGAGTGGTATTTCAGTTACAAAGATAGAGCCTCCTGGTTTCTATCACTCACTTTGTATATCATTTCATGAGTGCTGGTATTAATATTGTTTCTTTTTGTGTTGTTTTATTAGTCTGTTCTTATCTTAGCCTACTGTGTCTCACCTTTCTCCTTTCCATCCCTCTCACAGGAGGGGGTGTGGAGGTGGTTTGGGGCGGGGGTGGGGGTGTGGGGGGCAGTGTCAAGTGAGCAACTGTGTGGTGTTTAGCTGCCGGTAGAGGTTAGACTACAAAAGATACATAGAAAAAAATTGCTATAATAATGGTGGCATCATTAATGGTATTCATGTTCACAGTTTATGCTAGGAATTTGCACATTATTAGGTCTATGGACATAGTAGAGACAGAATTTTACTATTTGTGGAAAAGTCTAACTAGAAAAAAGTTACGAGCTGTGTGCAAGGTAGTGGAAGTTCCAATTGCTGATCTCTTTAAGTCCTGAGTCCTACGTCTTCTGGGTGCCTGAACTAGGCTAGGTGAAGATCAAACCATCCTGCTACTGAAGCTTTATTGATCTATGTATGTATTGACAATATTTTTTTTAAAAAAAAAAGTTTCTCTGACCATTCTCTTAGATAAGGATAGAGTTTTCCCTGAGAAATATTTCATTTTAATTTTGCAGTTAAAATAGTGCACTGTGGAAGTAACCAAGAGCTAGCAAAGAAAATCCATCAGAAAGCAGTACTTCTTGATAAACTTTTGAATTATTTTGTTTTATGACATCAATTTCCACTATATTTTATAATCTAAATATAACATTATATTTTATAATCTAACATGGTTTTCATTATCAGCATATTATTTCTAAATGAAATAT
>JANHFY010146334.1:0-14435 GCA_027560095.1 Chloroceryle inda
GCTCTCTACAAAACAATTCAACACCGCCTTTGGGTTTTGAAGACACGGTGCAGTTCCCCGGCCCCAATGACATCAAGCTTAAAAAACCTCCAAACGTTACACAACAAACCAGATGGAAATTTTCAAGACGTTTTCCACGTCCCAGTTAACCGGCTATAGGACTGGGGGCTGTTGATTGGCTTGTTGGGTGGCTGTTTTAAGAAGCGGAGAAAAGGTTCATTTACCTTCGACCACACGAGAGAGTACCACCTGCAGCTGCTGCGCAGCCCCCGCCTTGGCAGGGGTAACCCCGCCGGCTGCCTCACTCAGCCTCGCCGGGCAGGACAAGCTCCGTGCTGCCGCCGGCCGGAGGGGGCCGCCGAACGCCCCGCGCTGGGCCCTTCCTGCCGCCTCCCGGGCGCTTCTCGTCCTCGTGGCGCCCCCTGCTGGCCGCCGCCTCCCATCGCGGAAGGGCCGGTTCGGACCCCGACCCAGGAACCGAGAGAGGGGAGGAAAAAAAAGCGAAAGGAAAACTAGAGGTTGTGCGTCACCGACGTTCTTCCCGCGGTCAGCTGCGCTGGTGCAGGCGGCCACTTCTCGGTTATAAGCATCTTTGCTCCTGGGTCTTACCAAGACCCTTAATGACACCCCCAGACCCACCCGCAGTTACCTTCTCTAGGTAGAAGTTCCTGGATCAGTAAGTCGGCTACAAAACCAGTGCTTTTACGAGCTTTTGGCAGCATGTACAAGAAGATATTTCAAACCTATGTATTTTTATAGGAGATCCCTCATCTTCCCCAGCAAAGCAGTGCTACTACTACAAGAACTGGTATCTGCTAAAGCCTAGAGGCAAGCTCCGCACAGCTCCAAGAGGTAAACTAGCCCTATTAACAACTGCTATAAACACATCGATGCATTTCTAGAAACAGATCTTAGGTGATATTCCCAACTATCAATCATAACAGTTTGAGATGAGTGCCACACAAAATGACTGCACAGTAGTACTATCATTTTCCTGTAAATAGTTATGTATTGGAGTAAGATGCTTTATCATATAATAATTGTGCTGAAATTAGGCTCATCCAGCAGTTACATCAGCTACAGCATCTTTGTTGGACTGAGCATAAGATACAAGTCTTCTGAAAGATGCTTTAATACGCCAATACTAGAGGGGTGAAGCTTGAACAAATGGGGCCAAATTCTGATGGGTAAATTAGTCTGGCAATAGCAAGCTGAAGGATAGAAGTAACAGCCAAAGTAAGCCAGAATGTGGCAGACACAGAAATAGAAAGAGGAGTTCAAGGGTTTGCAGTGACACCTGAAGACAGCAGGGTAAACAGTAAACATACTGTTTAGGGATGTGGAAATTCCAGCTCACTAGTCACAGAAACCATAAAGGCAACAATTAGATGAGTCTCAACCATGAAACCTGTCAAGAAAACCATTTTAAAGTAATCAAATAAAATCTTGCCTTTGACATCTACTGCAGCAACAAGGTAACTTTCTTTACAATGTTTTTAACTCAGATTCTAAACTTAAGTGGTACCATATTGTGAGCAATAACAAAGTCAAACTATTCCTGCTTAAATGGCAACTGTTCACTGAACTTAACTGGCCATGAACTGCATACAGAATAACACTATACTTCTCAGTTTTCGGAAATATAAATAGATGTAGATGTGATATTTTTTTTATTAGGAAATAGTAATTCTTTGGGGATAACAGACTTTGGTAAATTAGTTGAGAGGCTGAAACTTTAGTCAAAGTAAGTTTTAGGGCAGCACCCAGGACACAGCACCAGTGCAGCACTTCAACCAATTAAAATGCTTGCTTTGCTGTTCTACTTCCTCTGAAAATCCTCACCAGTGAGCTGCAAGCTTGCAGATTACCCCTGAAGAATAAACCTGCTTATCAGGCCCCTCACCAGGCTAGAGCGCGCACATATCCTTGAGCTAAATTGAAATCACTGCTCCAAGTTGTAGACCTGTACCCTTTTTCTCCTTTTTGTGCTTCCTCGGAAAGGAAAGGAGGTAACTTCAGCTGTTGCCCACACTGTAATTTCCACATTTTCTTGTGATGTCTGAAACTAGAACATGAATACAAGGGGGATGTTTATAGAAAAGGTTTATTGTAAGAAAGAGAGGAAACCTTTCCCTTTTAGAGTAATCAAAGGCTATTTACTGTGAAAGTCACAATAGCATAAGACAGCCACGCAGTAACTAATCTCAGGAAAGAAAAACTTACGAAAACACTTTAAAATGCGTACACAGAGACACAAAAACAAATTATAGAAAAAGGTACCCATTTATTCAAGGTATGACAAGGATATTTACAGCATTCATTTGCTCAGAGTAAGATTCATCCTTATGATTTTTAAAGCAGCAATTATAAATTACATTTAAAAGGGGAAATGTTCCAATCATGTTTCTGTTAAAGATATTTTTACAACGACAGAAACATGTTAAGGCTAAGTCATTTTGACCTTTGCTGCCACCCACGTTTATCTCTGCAGAACTGTCTCAAAGACAACATTACCTCGAGGGATAAAGACTATGCTAAATTCAACATACAATTGTGTTCCCTCAGACGCTTTTCACAACTGTTGACACCTGACAAAAACTGACTTTTGATTTAAAACAATGAATTAAATACAAGTGAGTAACTGCCTACATCCTGGCATTTCAGAGGGCAAAAGGATCATGTACAGCAACACAGTCATCACCTCTGAAAGGTACCATCAGCTTTCATGTTGATGAAGATATTTCAGCTTACCAATAAACTTGCTTTCAGTCAGAGCTCCATAGTCATGTGCTACAATCCACTTTTCCCATCACATTAGTTTTAAAATATCAGGATCAAAAAAATCTTCAGGTAGCTGACTTCTAATGCAAATGACAAGCACTGTCTGCTTTATACAGTACTTGATTCCCACAGTACAGACTAGTGCTCTAGCAAAGCAAACAAGATGAGTTTTGCTAAATTGCTGTAGTGTTATTCTCTAGTCATTTTAACACACAATAGATCTATAGGAGCAGTTAAAATTGGTTTATTTCTTGAGGTAGAAGCCACAAGTCATATTTAGTCCTGTCTGTAAACTACAACACATGCCATCAGGCAAATATAGCCATAATTTGTTATTTATAAACTAAACCCACTGATTTTTCAAATGCTATTCATTGAAAATATAATGGCATTTCCAAACTGAATCCTTTTGTGCCTGTTTGAGAAGCAGCAAATTAAACACTGGAAATAGTAGATTGTGGATATTTATACAATTGTAATTCAAGTAAAACATGGCTTACACAAGCTTCATAGTAACTTCCAAAAGGGCTGGTGTATAAGGATTCTTCATAACTTACTTTGGAAAATACCAATTTTAACTGCATAATAAAGAGGAAAAACCACAAAAAACCCAAACCAGTCATCAGACCTTCAAGACTACATAGCTACTTGAAATACTACCATTGCATTTCAGTAATTTTTAGGATTACATTTAATGGAGAAGAAAGTTTAACACAACAGAAACCTGTGAAGACTGCACAAATACAATTTACTTAATGATTACATTTTGTACATAACTAAATCTATTGAAAGTGCACAAAGTTTAACATTCCAATAGAAGCAGAAATGTGACTGTTCCATTAGTAGGGGACATTTATAGCAGGTTAGCAAAAAAATAATCCGTAACAGCAAAGTTGTTGCTGTGACTGATAGCTTTAAGTTATTTGAAGATGACCCAAGCAACAAGTTACAGAACATAGATAGATTGGCACTTGATCTTTAGCTAGCCCCATTAGCTTAATTTTCTCCCCAGAGATTCACATAGACAGAACTTTAAATTTTCATTTTATTACTGTAAAAAATAAAAGTCAATTTGTAGTTCCAGAGTAAACAAAGAAACCTTAGCTTCAAGCTACTTAAAAACAAAAGGTAAGATACATTTCACGGAGCTGCTGTCAGCACCTAAACCAAATACATTTTTTTTCCTCCTGCAAACAAAGTATATTTCACAAGGTTCTCCTGTCAGTGACAAGGGGCTACATTCTCACCTGGATGCACATGTAACATGACTCAAGGAGAACAAACTGGAAGGAGTACGAATCAGTTTCCAGAGTTCCCTGTTAAATTCCACATGTTCAGAACCAACATTTAAGACTGAAGTTATTAAAGATTGACCTATTGCATATTCCGAAACAGAAGGCAAATCCAATCAACTTACATTTGGCTTTGAAACATTAAGATAACAATGTTTTATTTCAGCCACGTATTTACAAACATGTTTACAATAGAACCGTGTAGGGTTTAATTGTTTTTGTCATAATACACTTAAAGATGACTAGTCATCTTAACCTCCATGCAAAGACACATCTCTTGTTACACAAGATTCTGTGGTTTTGTGTGGGTTTTGTTTATTGTTTGTTGGGTTTTTGTTGTTTTGTTTGTTTTTTCTCCACTCTGAGGATAGCAAGCAGAGGGGTTGAACAAGTTTGGGTCACCCTTAAAAATGTAGGCCCGTTTGCTCTACTGCACCTTCAAAATAAGGAGGTAAAGTACAGGCACTGTAAATTCCACAAGGTTTCGTTACCTCTAGCGTGTTTTCAAAAAAAACAACCAAAATCTTGAACAGTTGTAACATTAGTTATTCTGTGACTTTCAGCTCTTCAGTTTACTTCGTGAACCCTGGAGTTACTTTCCTAGAAGCATACTTGCTGAGCTTCTTTTCTAATGTATATTGTTGACTATACATTTTAAATTAAACTGTTATGTAAAGAATGTAACAAGCTTTTCCTTTGTACACAACTTAATCTTTGTGCTGAGTATTCTTCAAAAGGATTTTATAAATAATACAGTAAGTTTAGAATCAGTCTTCTCCCCTCTTGTCATTATACCATGTTGTTACTTTCTCCAACTTTATCTACAAGCTGTAGAAAAGGAGACAAAAAAGTTAAGCTGTATGACATTTATGTACAGTAAAGTTACTCAAGTATTACTTGCTAGTTGCACAGTTAGTATGCGACTGAAAATGAGAGTCAAAAAGTACTCACCAAGGTCTCATGATTTAAGTTTGTGAAAATTAAAAATCTTACACTGCAACTGTGTTTCTGCATGACATGTTTTTCTCATATTGACATTAACAGTGCAACATGAAGATGCAACAGAATGAGAAAGGAAAGAGAAGAATGCAGATAACACTGCTAGCTTAATGATTAAAACAAAACAATACAGTATCAGCCACACATGCATTAGTAGACCAAGTAAGATATTTCAACTGACCATTACTGTGGATTCTCTTCTGAGCCTACGTAGGCTTTGAATAAAACATTAACAATTATCTTTTTAAAACAAGATTTAACCCCATTATGATCAAATGAAATATGACTAATTAAGGCCAATTGACAAATGAAACATTCAATTGATCATGAATTATGAGCCAGAAATTGGCCTAACTGAAAGATTGGAACAGATATTGCATGCTAATTTTTAAACAGACTGTATACATCTAAGTGATACTCCCTACTAATTTTTTGGTAGTAGCTATTAAAACTGTTGCTTTCAAAACCAGAGTTAAAAATGCACCTCTAGAAATTAGCACAGTAAAAGCAGTTGACTGAAAACACCCTAGATTACAATCTTTCTGACACCTGTTAATTTCCTTCAAGTCCCTGGCTAAGAAAATAAACTTAATGTGAAAAAATATAAATCTTAGTAAACAGCAAGACATAGTCTGGCACAGTGGACCTTATTCAATGTATTTGATGAATGATTATGCATCATGAGAGTGTCTGGATTCACCGTACAAGCTGCAGCTGAACACTGAACTAAACTGATAGCTTTTACAGGCCACTTGTCATAAATATATCCAAACAGTACACAACAAAGTGTGTCCTCCTCAGACAGAAGAGGAAAATCATGCCAGTGTCCTGTGCCTATCTGGTCACGTAGATCAAAGCATGAAGCAGAACCCCAGTGTTCTGAGCCACAATCCAGGGCTCTTCCCACTTAACATGTAAGCAGAGGCAGCTTCTGTAAAGATGTCCTTTTGTTCCTTTTAAGTCTCAAAGTGGGAATGAAGGCAATCCGTGAAGTACAAAACCACGCAGGAATATGCTCGAAGCCACTGCTCTAAAGCTGTATTTGCTTTATTTCTACTATTGCCATGACAATGGAATAAAAAACCAAAACCATACAAGCTTCAAATTCTGCATCAATTACTGAACACTTACCGAGCTTATACCAGGTAAATTCAAGAGATATCCAAGAACTGGAACTCTTCTGATAAAGCCAACCACCACGGGAAAGAACCCCCTTTAGGTAAGACATCAGAAGATTGTATTACTTTTACTAGTTAAACTATTCTCATATTGCTATAAAATGAAGAAATAAGAGGTTATTATATGAAATCTGGTAGCTTGTTAGCAGCAAATTAATTGTACCAAACATATCAACATACATTCAGCAGAGAAAAGAAAACCATGAAAGAAACAACTTATTTTTAAACGGACTTATTTTTTCGTAACTGGCAACCCTGTCAGCTCTTCAGAAAAATTAAGACCCAACTTAGTCATGAAAACTGATGCTCCCAAATGATTTCTCAATACATACTTTGAGGGTTGGGTTTTTTTTTTACATTATAGGAAATACATTCTTACACTACCCAATGTAAAAACAACCAAAGTTAATTCTGAGTAATCCCCTTTAAAACCATATATGGTATAATTTTTATTAACTAAAGAAAATACAACATGACAGAGTTGTGTATTCACTTATTTCACCATCTGTGTGGAGTCAGAGATCTCAATCATGAGCCAGGGGATGTTGCCTAGCATAGCTCCTACAGCATAGCCCCCTGCACTGTCCACTTCATCTCTGCAACAGGAAACCAAATTTTCTACAGCAGTATCTCAGCTGTTTGCAGTGAACTGCAGCTGTTCAGCTGGTAGCAGCATCCTGAGTTCTCTTGTTGAGCTATACATTCCCTGCATAGAATAAGGATTAACGTGCAGTGAGAACTGGGCCACAGTGAAGCAGTGTTTCACAAGTCACCATCCTCTTAATTACACTGGCTAGAAGTATTTGCCAGGTAATATCAATACCAGTAAGCTTTTCCTGGATTTTTTTTTGTATAGACCACATTATTTCAGTAGCCCAGGAAGTTGTGATGCAGGACACACAAGCCACTAGTAACGGATTGAGGCAACTGGTGTAGCCAAGAGTAAGAAATACTCAATATAGGGAGGATGATACTGTTAGTCATAACTTTGGATGCCTGTAATCTGAACAAGGCTCCAAAAGAAGCTTAGAGTACAACAAGAGATACTGTTCTGTAACAGCCTTCTCCAGTGAAGGCAATCTGAGCATGGGAAAGTACAGCAAGACAAAAACCTCTCGTGGGGAGCTTGTGACAGCATGTTAAATAAAAACAATTAAATCAGAGTAAAATAATAACAGTGTCTTCCACTCAGATGCGTCTTTTTTAAAAAAATAATCTTTGCAATCCTGTCATCTGTTTAAGTTTTCTTGATCACCAGCACCTAAGTCTTGCTTTGTGAACAACACAGGCTCTGTAATTTCTGCTACAAGGCACACGAAAGGTGACTGTAGAAGCAGTCTAGGTAGGCAAGACAACAACCTAGAAGTAAAGGTTCTGAGGGATCTGAACACCTAGTGGAACTCATTTAGTGGTCTAAAAACCAAGAGACTGAAGTGTAATACAGTGGTTTATATTTGTATTGCAATAGTCTGAGTTCAAGTTACTAGAACTGTTAAATTGCTCTTGATAAGTATTTTCCATATAGAAGTCCTGGTAGTGGAAACATTCAAGTCCAGGCTTAACGGGGCTCTGAACAACCTGATTGAGTTGAGGATGTCCCCATTCACTGCAGGGGGGCTGGACTAGATGACCTTTAGAGGTCCCTTCCAACCCAAACCATTTCATGATTCTAATCCACATGACTAGAACCATCAAGATACACAGCAGTGCCCATCCTCACAATGTACTGCCCTAAGAAAGCCAGGAGCGCATAGGTTTAAGAAAATTCTGTCCTTCAGAGACCACCAAGGGAAGTTTTCTCTTAAGTAACTAAACATCAGAATCCTCAGGAATCCTACAGAATGACACTTCAGGAAAGGGTCCATTTTTAACTTCTCTATAAAGGAGCAAGCTGCTGAACACACAACAATGGTTGAAGTGAACAAGACTGAAGCATAACAGAAGGCTCTGTTTCAAGTAGTAACTAGCTAAATTGTAGCACAGGATTTAGACACTTAGAACTATTAAGCACTAGAACCCAACAGTCCAGAGAGGTTTTAAATTAAACTCAGTTTAATTTAAACTGATCAGTTAAACTTTCACACCTGGGATTATCTATCCCTTGTTGATACAGTCCTGGCTAAGGGATGGTCTTAAGTGACCTAGAGATAACTACTGACCTTCTGTAATGCCTTCAGCATTATTTTACCCTGCTAGCCCCAAAAGATAATCCATAACCATATCTGCTTAGACCTAGTAGAGATCTTTTACAAGGGGGAGTGTTTGGTTGGAAACATACTCTATTTGCTTTGTACTTTCCAATTAAACCCAAGTGCTACATGCAAGAATTGACAATGGATTCAGTTAAATACTGTGATTTTCAAAACACTTTCAGTGATAGAATTCAGCATAATGGACAGCAGAACAGTAAAAGCCATATATTAAAACTGCAAAATTAATTTTCAGAAATTGGTCTTCAGTAGGAGTAAAGATTTTTTTTAAAAATAATTTTTAACTAAACTGAATACAAGATTAGCATATAATTTTATTGGGAGGGGGGAGCACCATGAGAACAGTGGTTTCATTTTTATTATCAGAAACTGTACTATGTAGATAGGAGCTGAACACTTCAAAAATATTTTAGGGGTCTCAGATAAATCAGCATTAATTTGAAAAGAAGTTCAAGAACAACTAAAAGCCTCCCTTTGTACTTACTAGCATATTTCATACTTTTTTAGTGAAGTATGGAAGTTCAACCATAGAAATAAAGATAAAATATAAATATATACAGATTGTTACAAGTCAAATTCTTTCAGCATTACAACTGCATTTCCAAAGCATTTAAATGACACACTGTGAAAGCTTTAATAAGTATCAAGACTGCTGTTCAAAAAAACTAAAACCAGAGAGAATTGTAATCTTTCCTTAACTCGTTTGAGATAATGCTAACCAAAACCAGCAGTTCTCACTATACCAGGGCACAAGTGTAATGAAACACTAGAAAACATTTTCCCTGGGTTACTGGTACAATGAAATGGTAAGATGTAACCAAGTATCTTGCCCCATTTGTTAAAGAATAACCCCCCCCCTAAAAAAATAAGTATCTCAGTTGCCTTTTTTGAAGAAATTTTTAAACTTTGCACTGGTAATTATTTGGGCTCCCAGATATTTTCAAGGTTTACAATTCTTTGGTTAGGCAAACAACATTACAAAAGTGAGTTTGGTACTGAAATTAGAGTCTTGGAAAAATACTTACCAACTTCCCATCCCCTGCACATGCACACCAACAACTTCACACAGAAATCTAGCGAACACGAACATTTAAAGGATGCTGCTTTGTCAGCTGTAATGCTGCAACACTAAAAATAAAGATACACTCACTCCTAGATACATCAACACAGAAAGGTATTTTGAAAGAGGTCTTACCTGAATAATAGGAAGAACCCATAAATTTCGAGGATCATTCCTATTAAAGGCCAACCAATAAGAACTATGAGCACGCCACCCAGGAAAAAACCCGTTGCTTTCATTTTGTGTTTTTGAAAGAAGAATCTAAATGTTCTTTCTAAACCGATAACAAAAGACAAGCCAGCCACAAATAAAACCTAGAAAACACAAAAACCAACCAAAGAAAGAAAAGCTCATTATATTCCTAAGTTTAGGATATAAACATACACAGATTTCTACAAAATTAGATTGCATTTCTTCCACAACCTAATACAAAAACACAGATGACAAGAATGAATTTACTGGTGTCATTCTTTGGTACAAAAGCCCATCTTAAGGCATTTGTAGATCACTTCTTAGGCAGCTGAGAGAAGAGTTTCAAAAGCTAGGAGCCTACTTTTTTGGTCTCTCTGACAAACATAATCATGTCAAACATATTGACCAAAGTTAAATCTGTCCTATAACATAATTGTTATCCACAAGGAGTGCTGAAACAGTACCACTGGCAGAAAAAGTTCTAAAAACTGAGAACAGCCATGTTAGAAAAGCACTAGACATGACACTAGTCCTGACATGTTAGAACTACTTTTAGTACTTCAGCGACAGAACTTCTAATTATTTCAACTTGTAAGTGTACACCTGAGCAGCATCTTTCCTGAGCAGGGTATAGTAGCTCAGACTTTACTCAACATTATAGATGAAACTTAAGTTTTGTATGTTATGTAACAAAACACTTTCTGGAAGGATACTTTATTATTTTCCCTAAACAGGATCTCTTACACTAGGAAAAGAAAAAATTTAAACATGATGTTATTCTTTTTACTCTTCCACTATATAGTTTATTGCTGGTTCAGAACAATGCTTCAGCTTAGGCACCCAAATGCAAATATACCTTTTGAAATTTTCCTTCAGTGAATCTCAGTATTTGACTCTTCTACCACAGAGCATAAATGATCAGTTTTGACCACAGACTTTTAGGCATCAGCAAAGGACACAAACCTCTACGAGGCTGTGCTCTTGGACGGAAAAACTGAGAATAGTAGAAGCACAGAGATTATCACATTCAGAAAATATCCTGTCATTTTAGATTTGCTTTGGACAGGGAGTTTTGTGTTCCAGAGCTAGGATTTATTTTCTAAACTACTTTAATGACAATTTTCATGATACAAAATGGAGACCAGGTCTCTCTATTAACAAGGGGGAGTGGCTCTTCTAAACCCAGACTATGAACAATTCATACTTCTTTCCTCATGAAGCACAGCAAAGCTATATTTACTAGTGTGTACAGAACACTTCACTTATCCAAACATATACTTAAATTTGACAGTTATCTCACAAGATCACAAAACAGAAATTGTTAGTAATGACAGCCAATCTAAAACCCGCATCTGCAGCAGCATAACAACTGTTGAACAAACTGCTGCTTGTCTGACCAAGACACTGCAGGCCTGACCTGGAGGTATGGCATTTAGATTTGTGTGAGCTGTTTTAACTTTAATCAGGAAAAATGATTCACTTGTATCACTGAACATAACTCCTCCTTTACACCAAATTGCCACAGCATATTTTGTGATCCAGTTTCTAACTGATAACATTGTTCTATTTTTAGTTTGATAGATCATATACTTAACTCTAAGCGGTGCAGAAACCCATATATCATAGACTTAGTTCTAAGCACTGCAGAATCTGAGTCCAAACAAGGGAACTTACATTTCCAATAGCCAAAAGAGCTTTGTCAAAGAAAAGTATCATTCCAAAAAAAAGGAAAAACACTCCAAAGCCTGTTAGTCCCATTCCAATCTCTGAAAAAGAAACAAAAATTTAGATACATAACAAAACATGGTGGCAGGAAAAACTCGTGCATTAAAAAAACAAAACTTAAAACATCCAATCTACAGACATTTTAAATTTATAGAAACCCTCAGCCTATTTTGACCACCTAAAAACTTCCCTCAGTGTACAAATATAGTACATCTTGTAGACAACACTTACTTCAATAACAGAGATCTTTGGAAGCTACTTATCAAAAGCTCACCCTTACATAATTATTGCTATTCCTCTGATGAGAGAATTTAGAAACCTACAGGATAGATTAAAAACAGTCCTAATACTATAGACAGGCTGGCAGCCCAATTTGTGTCTGGGTGTATAGATATATTTTTGGAGATCCCCATAGCTTTGTATAGTCTAGCCTCAAACAAAAAACCCACCCATGCTAACAAAGCCTTCACTGTTACTGCTAGCCAGGTCCACCTAAGTGTATTTTAGTTGCACTTCAGATGGAAATGTAGATCTAGTTAAACACTTATTGAACGTTTACTATTGTTTGAAGAGCTCAGGAGTAAAGGATCATTCTGACCAGAGAAAAGAGATTTGTTACAGCAACATTTAACTTCTGTAAGGGTTCATCTTTCAGAGCAAGGCTGAAGACCACACTGTCAAATCTGTAGTTCTACAGCATCACCTGCCACGTTAAACTTTTCCTATGAGCATTTTAATCACCTAGAATTAAAGCTACTAAGTAACCTGCTACTACTGATTTACTGCCAACACTCTCAATACTTGTTCCAATGAAAAAATGCAATTGCAAATTGTTTTTCAATGAATCTGCTGACCAAAGGCAATATAGCAATCTGCCCTTTTCTCTAGTACTCTTTACTTTAGAAGAGCAGAAACAATCTGTATTCTGGAAGGAAAACACTTGAAGGCAGGACTCCAAAGGAATTACCAGCTGCCAGTAAGATAGATATACAGTCATAGGAAGCGAGAATTCATTCCTCCCACAGACACAGCACAAGGCAGGGATCTAGCAAGAAGGCAGAGGCCAACTCCTAAAAGCTGCTGCAGTAACAACTCTGACACTTCTCCTGTATTCACTTGAAACATGCTTGCAGTCACCTGCTTCTACAATGGATTCAGAGTTACTTTAAAAGTCAACCATATTCTCTAGTTATTGAAGGGAAAGAAAAAAACAAAGCAAGCAAACAAAACCAAAAAGCAGTATTATCATCCCAAAATTACTGCTGAAAGATGACATGTAATCCAGGACTATTATTCTCTGTTGCCTGTATCTCAGTAGAGGAACTGCCCTGATTCACCTAAGAACTTAGAAATGTATTCAACTAGCATTCTTAAAGAAGAGGAGGGAACAATGCTCTCTCATTTTTCCCTAGAGATCCCATAGTGGTGTAAGATTATTACAGCAGTGCACCAAAACAGGTTAGCAACTATTAAGAATGAAAATCAAGATACATTGCTTGTAGAAGTTCAGAGAAGACAATGCACATCCTTTATGTTGTGTGCAAACTAAGAATGGAATCTTGCATTATAGACAATCTGAAGAGAAAAAAAAAAAACACAAAACCTGATGGAGGTTGTGAAAAGTTTCAATTCAGTTATTATTTCACTAGCAGTTATTTTTTAGTATTGAAAATTAATTTGTTTGGGAAAACCTAAATGCATTTTTTTATAATTACTGGTGATTTATAACTTCATTCAATAAATCATTTCAAAGATGTTCTAGACTAGAGGTGCAAGTTTAGCTTTCTTAGTATCAATTAATGCAGTGGTCCTCTCCAGGTATTTATCATGCTAGTCCACCATTGATCTCTAGGGCAAACTCTACTTTCCAGACAGCAGTGAGTTTCAAGATACCCAATGAAAATCTTCAGAATTTCAGACAAAAATGTGAAAAAACACCCCTCTGAACTCTACAGTATTTTACTTACTAGTCTTGGCTCTAGCAGTTAAAACCAACAGAGCTAGCACTGGAGCTAAATGAAGGTCCCAAATGGGTAACTAACAAAAGGAAAAACAGCGAGAAGAGATTTCCCCCCACCCCAAGAACACTCTGAACAGGGCCCACAAGGGTTTAATCAATCAGAATTCTGAAAAGTAACCCCAGGGTTTAATACTCATCCTAGTAACAGAGCACAGCACATGAAATTCTCAAATCATTGCCCCTGAATGCCACCAACCCAATTTTCTGCCTGTCTTCATCCTTCTCTTTGACAAGTTCTCTAGTATCTCCACTTTCTCCATATCCTGCTGTTAAGTTAAACTTAGCTCTTTTACTTTTCTACATCTTTCACTCTCCTTCATAACTGACACCACAGTGCTTATCAAGCAGACTAATTTCCTGTCATGTCAACCATACCAGATAGGCATCATATCCGAGACATTAATTTAAATCAAGAACTAACATTCTCCTCTGCCTTGCAATTTAAACTCTTGTAAGCCCCTTTAAATTGATTTCTCTGTATTTTCCCTTTTAGCATCTCTATTTCCAAGTACTTCTATTCAATGAAAACAAATCACATACATTCTTCTCCCACCTGAGCTTGAGTACTTGGTCCTCACCTTAAAACCCCCTCATTGTCACCTACAAATGTTCAGTGTGATAGAGGCAAGTTAAAAGAGACACAGTAAAGCTACTAATACATAATTAAATGGTTCCAAACCACTAATGTCCACATGGAGGCACACTAGAGGACTTCAGCTAATTGTTAACTTTTGTTTACCCTTCAGCTTTCATTCATTCCCTCCTTCATCACATCACAGCACAGCACCCCTAAAGAGCTCACAGCTCAAGACCAACGCGAGCAGTAGCAGCTGCTGCAGAGGCGCTGGTGCCGATGCCCTCTTAACAATAAGAGGACCAGCTCTGCCAGCGCCCCTCTGTAACCCTGCAGCCCACCTCACTCGCCGCTTTACCTGGCAGCTCACTACACCGCCGACAGACCCGCGGCCGGGGTGGTTT
>JANHFY010148823.1:0-14255 GCA_027560095.1 Chloroceryle inda
ACAGTTGAGGAAGCTGACATGAAACTGGTTGGATTTGGAAGCAGTATATATTTATTAGCTTATCAGGATTTCTGTGCCAACAGGTAGTTCTAGGCTAAGCTAGTGATCGGACATCATTGTGCATTTCACCATATGCCACACTGGCACAGGGTCAGTGCTAGCTCACCAATCTGTGCACAGCATTCCATTAGAAGTCATAAACACCTCCGTCTTTTTGCATATTTGTTTACTCATTATAAAAAACATCATGAAGCTCAGTTTGTTTACAGAAGGATTTTAAGGACTGATTTTCATGTAAGGCATTTGAATAAAAGGGATTTTGTCAGTATGAGGTATAACAGGAATGTTTCCAGTCTGTTTCATACTATGATTTATTCTTCGTTATATGTAATAGGGACATGAGCTCTCTCCCTACAGAGCTGGTCAGAGAAAAATATATATTTGGGGGAAATTTCAGAAGAGGAATTCCTTTCTAGTATTTTTCATTGTAAGCATTGTGAATATTTATTCTAAATAGTTGATTCAAATTGTTTCCATCTTAAAAATTTCCCATCCAGAAAAGCAAAACTTCAGCAAAATTGACAGTTCCTCCTCCCTCATGCATACTGCTTAATACAATTAAGTGACATTTTTTGAAGGAAATCACTTTTTTTCTAGTTAAAAATTCAGCTTTACATTCTGGACCCTAGATTCCAGAATTTTATTCTCCCTGAGCCTGAAGACATTTGAGACAGAATAATAGAGATCTAGGTAACTAAAGAGTTCATCAATAGAATTAACATATTTTAAAGCCAAAGCATTGCTGTCTGCCGCTCCACAACTTCGAGAAGAATCCCTTTCACAACTCAGACCTCCCAAAAGACAATAGACTGATCAGAGAATTTCCTTCCTTTATTTAAGACATTCTTATTGTTCAAGATTTAACATGTTTAATATTTTAGCACACTAAAGACCACTGAAAACAAAGTATCTAACTAAGTCTTGTTGGAAAATCAAGAAAGAACCAACATAACTAGAAAAACATGCTGAATACTCACTCCAGAAAACCTAACCTCTGTCTAACACAACCCAAAAAACTGTTCCTACAAAATCTACCAGCAAACTTGTAAAGTAGTCTCTTTAAGCTCCTTGGTTTTGCATTTCTCAGAGAAAAGGGTATGAACAAAGTTAATTTGTAGACAAGAAGCCTAGGAAAAGAATGGGGAAACTTTGTTCAAACTACCCATCCTTTATTTAGAAGAAACAAATTCCAAAGTCAGGCCTAAACACAGCAGCTATGATCTGCCCACAGGAATGTGTGGAAGGCTGAAGAACTGGTGGGGTACCATTATACCTAAATCTCTTACAGGCAGGAACAATTTACAATACCAAATAGTTGAAGAGAAGATATATCTGACCTTCACTGGCTAAACAAAAGACACAGCAATGTAAAGTGCTTTTGTCCAGAAGGAAAAGTGTAAAACATAAAGGAATTGGAGGACAACAAGCTTTCATCCATGAAATAATTTTCTTTACTCTTTCTTGTTGTACTGTTATCTTTGATAAGAGTGACAGAGGTGCATCCAAGCAATAGCATTTGATCCTGGACATCACTGTTTGCACCCAGGATTTTCATTAAGGTTTTTTGCAAGTGGTAAACACATTGTATAGACTCACATAAGGCACGTAGTTAAATGGCAATGGAAAATACATTGCCAGTATCTGCCAGTATGGTTAAAACAAGGAATTTTCCAGTCACAGTTTCACATGGAATCTGACTGATACAAGCACTTTAAACACCACTCAAAAATATTCCTCGCACGGTGATGCATCTTCACCCTATTTTCCAATGGATAATTTTGGGATAGCTAACTAGCAAACTGGGAAATAATTAAAACCGGGATTAATTTTGGGGTACGGAATGACCCAGATAAAGAGTGTACATTTTAGTTGTCAAAGTAAAGAATGGAATAGAATACTTTATTTAGATGCCCAAAAGCTCATTAAATGAAGGTATTGCCTTTGCTGATACAGGCTAAGCAGTTAGAGGTGAAAGGGAATCACTTCAACACTTCAGACATCACAGCAGCAAATGATTACCCCAAAAAGATTGATTCCAGCCCCCAACCTCTTCAACTTTTGTACAGATTACTAGGGGAATCCGTCTGAATCAACCTCTTCCTACAGCAGTCCAGCATCAGAATGTGCTTCTGCAAAGATCTGCAAAACAGTCAGAGAGTCCAGCTCAAGGTGTTTACTGATTCTTTCCAAACCTGCCATATCCTCATCCACATTATGAATATCATCATTTAAGTTCAAGAACTCATTTTTTTCCCCAGATTTATAACATACAGTTAGAGCAATTTAGAACAAGAGGGAATGGCCTCAAGCTGCACTAGGGGAGGTTTAAACTGGACATTAGGAAAAAAATTTTCACTGAAAGTGTTGTCATGCATTGGAACAGGTTGCCCAGGGAGGTGGCTGAGTCACTATCCCTGGATGTGTTTAAAAACCATATAGATGTTGTGCTTAGGGATATGGCTTAGTGGTGGACTTGGTAGAGTTAGCAGTTAGATTCAATGAACTTAAAGGTCTTTCCAAGCCTAAATGATTCTGTGATCCTTTAAATTACCTGTGTTATGAAAGCAAATAGGCAAGCACCACTGAATCCAAACCAAATATTTCTTAGCAGTTGTACAAATTAGATAGAAAATAAAAAATTAGATCCAAATTTTCCCTTCCTTTATATCTTCACTGACATCCATGACTATTTATAGTAGACATAATTCTATCACATGCAGTATTAATTTATCTATGTGTAATGCCCATAAGGTAAGCCAGTCTCTTGAATTCACATATAACTATTAATGAAATACACACTGCATTTCCTGTCTACTTTACCCTTCTATTTAATGCAAGAATACCCAGTCTCATACCACTGCAAAAATCCATTAAGTTTTCTCATCACTCATCTCAAAATAATGGAAAACCCTCTAAAAGTGTAAAAGCAACACCATGCAATAGCCTCTCCTGTGTGGTAATAGATAAGAATTTCAGAACAGATGTGCATCACAGCCACTCTCTATTTTAAGGGTAAATTTGAGGAAGTAAAAGAGTCCAGACTGCATTTTGCAAGTAAATGTGGTAGATAGAAAGCCAGTGAAGTGAGACCCCTGGTTTTAATTTATGAACCTGATTTATAATCTTACCTTCCCAAACCTATTTGACCTATTTGTCTGTTTTATCAACTCATTGCATGCAGCCTTAAAACTAGACTGCAAGCTAGTTTTAAGGTAGTTAGAATATTTATTTATTTTTTTAATCCTTACTCTTAGTTCATAGGGTGTCTGCCACAACAAGGCTTGACTTTAGATAGGGTTTCCCAGGTATCACTGCTAGTATAAGGAACAATAATAGCCACTACAACAGCTAGGGAAAAAAAACAGCCAGCACTCTAGTCACTGCTGAAGTGTTAGCTAATGTCAAAACACCACTTGTTTTTACTAGTGTGAAGATGGGTAGGCATGTAGCCATAACAGAAACTTGACTGGGTACATACTTGGTTTGGAATGAAACATTTTTAGTGAATGTACAAGCACTGTCATAACATTCAATGACGAGAATTAATTTTCTAGTACACAATTGTCAGGTTTTGTCCCCAGTTATAAGCACATAAATAGTGTAGAAGCATGAAGAAATGACAAACAATACTGCTGCCTTCCTATCCATTACCCTACAGACCCCAAAGAGAACCAAAAAAGATTGTTACACTGACAGCCAAGCTAATTTGATGAATGGCCATCTAAACTGGACTAGTCCTGACAGAGTAGGATGACACATTGCTGAATTCACTGTTCTTATAATTTATAAATATAGGCTTTCATTTCTTTCTACAGGTGCAGCTTTCCATGGCTAATACAACCTCTGTAATTACATTTCCATGTTTTCTTTTGCTTTACCTTGATGTAGATCTCTTTTCTACATTCTAGTTAGGATTGCTGCCAGCTTCAACCATACTGAAAAAGAGATTGGAATTAAGTACCAAGTTTGGTGTTTTTAGCTTTGTGTAGTGAACTGTACAGTGACGAGAGCACCTTCATCATAATGAGATAGGCATATTCTTTGCAAACAAGTAACAGACAAATATTCAGCCAGGTGGATGCAATCCTATCATGCCCTGAAAAGGAAAATTACTGTAACTTTGGAAGTACTTATTCTCTGGTTCTGAGTTTCAGCATAATTAACTTGCAACATTAACAAATATGTTAACTTCAAATTCCAGGAGATAATTTCCATATATATATGCTTTTATTGTACTACTACTTCCTCTGCAGTGATGCATCTGCAATGAATTGTCACATGAAGGAGGGGACAAGAGAAGGAACAGTTGAAAACCAGGTACAAAATGGTGTCTACAAAATGGAAGCCTATTTGCACCTTCTGTCTGTATTCTTTAGAGGTACAACAGCAGAGAAGGACAGTCTGTCAGTATTGCCAAAATTTTAATCCAGTGTAGATCATAAGGCTACAACCCACAGTACTTTTTTCTGTATCTGGTGAAAACTTGGTGAAAGAGCAGAACAGCAGTATAACCTGAACGTTCTCTCTACCACAGCACTTAACACTAAGTTAATGCTAAATATCAGCATTTTGATATTAGGTACATGAAATGTAGCAACATCCAAAGAACTATATATTCAAATCAGGTGTTCTCAAGTACTTCCCAAAGGTAACTTGCTTCCCAGAAAGGGGAATTCTATACTGCAGATAACTTCCATTATGCAGCTGCTCGGTTTGCAGTGAGTAGCCTTTGGAGGCACTATTTAAAGCACTATTTAAAGCACTCCGGAACAAGCCTCCTGGAATTGCTCAGAGAAAACTCAGACAACAGATGGAATAGACCTCCTTAGCAGGGCCAAGATTTCACCCTGACAGATAAGGACATTCTTAGCCACTTCAACTTCTATAGTTTGTCCAAGTATTATCTTAATATGAACAAAATACTTGGTCTAAAATATTGCAATTTCCATAATCAAGAATATTTTTAGACACCATCTCTGCTGGAGTTATTCTAATAATAATAAAATCATACCAATGTTTGTGCAGAGAAACAATTCAAAACTGAGAGATGACTGAGTTCTGCACAAAGCATGTTTTATTCACACCTACAGCTATAGCAATCAATTGAAAAATGTAGCTGATGGATAATTTCTTTCCTCAGGCATTCTGGTATCTTATACATAGTGGTATTAAACAGCTACAAGGATCTTGATTAACAGAACCAACTGTTCCATATTTTCTAATGCCTCCAATGAATATTGTAACCTAGATAAACTGCAAAATGAATCAAGAAACAGATAGAAGGATAATAAATGATATGGATATAAAATTCCACCTACATATAGCAGTCCAAAACCGGGTCTAGGCATCATAAAGGCCCACATATATTTCAAAGGAGAAATTAACTGTCAACAGTGTAATATAAAAATCTTATCAAGGTGTCACCTTGTTACCTATATAAGTTCATTGCATGAACAATCAAGAAAAAGAAGTGCAAACCTCAGTGTTCTCTGCTCAGTGAGCTCATTTCATATTGAATTTACTTTGGATGTTGTCCCTGTAAGTGCTAAAACAAGGGGATTTTTGTTAGCTTTGAGAAATTAAAAAAACTGTAAACCTGAAAAATGTTGGAAGTGCCAGATATGTGACTATTGGTAGTGTCTTGTGGTCTATTGTAACAGAAAATAAATGTTTTAGTGACTGAGCAAAGACAACACCAAAGGAAATAGTTTTCAGAAGGTATTGGATACATGAAAATCCAGTTTCATGTGGCACTATCAACCCCAAATACAGCCTGTTGGCACAGCTTGTGTACCATACCTATGTATGTATGGTAGTTACTCATTAGATGAAGCAAGATGTTAAAAAGGCTTCATGATGCCCCTTAACTATGCCATGCTCCATTTCAGATTGAAAATCTTGATAAGCACTTCTTAAAAAAAATTACTATTTACATTAAATTACTTATAGAATTTAAGTTAAAATATCTGTATTTGCTGGTGCAACAGCATTAATGAAGCAAAGCTATGTTTTAAAGTATTTGTGTACACATATGCCATCTTAATCTATAAAACTATACAAATATATAAGCAGATAGGCATACCTGGGGAAAAAAAAAAATCTGTAAAATATATACTCCACCTGTAAGCTAGAGCAAAGCAAGGAACCACAAGAATTTACTTTGTATATAAAACCTAAAGACCAGCTCTTAAAAAGTCTTTTCTGACAACATATATGTGACTTTGCATTTATTATCTAAAAGTCAAAATTTCCAACACATAGGCCCTATATTATGAGGAAGAAAAATAATCTGTTCATCTTAAACATGAGAAATAAATGCTATCTTTGGAAAACTACTACTGAGCAACAGAGACAGCATAAGCCAAAAAGGATTTCACTATTTAAACAACGAAGAAAATATTACTACAGGTGTTGGAGAAGTCACATTAGTGTTACATCAGGCTAACCACTACTGTTAAATTTTCAAAAAGGATTTCCTCTTGAAAAGTGATGTTGTGATATAACTTCAAACATATAATAAATACTCTGGTCTCAGCCCGTATTTTGTAATTACGGAGAACTCAAGTTTGTCATAATGCATTAAAAGCTCCTTTCTAAGAATAGAAGAAACCACTTGACTGCATATGGACAGACATCAAATTTCACTGTTATCGAAGTGCATAACTCAATAACATCTTTTATTGTAGCATATTTTCTACATTGGCCCCAGGCTTGTGTCAAATGCACCAGGAGAGGGACTTCCACGGGTAGACTAACTCCAGCTGTTAATTTACTACGGTTTAGTTTCACTATAGCTCAGGCTCCAACTTTATTTTACTGCTAGAAAAAAAAATTAGATCCAAAGTTGGTATCTCCCAAATATTCCTAAGATGTAGAATGGCACGAAATTAATTGATTAGTCTCTTCAGCACAGTATCTGAATAACTTTATTCTGCAGTATTGGCCCCTTAATGATCCAATGTGCCCACTTTCTAGCCTATTGCCTGCTTTTGCATATGCTCAGAATATTTTGTTATCCATGGTTAGCTAGTCGCCTCTTAGACTTGCTCTTAGCTGTCCTGATTATTTGTGTACATACACTGCCTGCTGTAGTTTATGATAATTTTATTGGACCCCATGGAGCTGGTTTCTCCATTTTCTCAAGGCTATTTGGCTCCAGTGATCTTGTTATGCAGTCATTGCAAGCTCAGTCTAACCCTTTTTCTGCATGCTCTGTAAACATCTACGGAACAATAACCATCAATCTTGTGCCCTAGCTGTGTTGAAATTAACTATGCACTTCTGTATTATAATATATGCATGTATTACACCTGTATGTATAGGCATTCCTGACGTGAAAAGAAAATGTTAACTGTTCTAACCAAAGCTGAGTTTTATTCCTGTTTTTTTCTTTTTTTTTTACTTTGGAATAAAGCTACAAATTATGGGTAAAACTTCCACAAAGGAAACTTAAACCACTAGAAATTACATGATGTGCTTTTGTCTTTGAATGTACCAATATTAAAATTATTACAATTGTTACATTAATTTTAATGAATGGACTGCTACTTACCTGCAATACTTGCATTTAGAAAGGGTCACATAATTCTGAGTTTATTTTACATTATCGTAATGTGTTGACCCTGGCCAGCAGCTAAGGATCACACAGTTGCTTGCTCAAACTCCCCCTGCTCCAGCAGGACGGGGGAGAGAATAGGAAGAGAGAAAGCAAGAAAGCTTGTAGGTCAGGATAAAGACAGTTTAAGAAGTAAAGGAAAAAGAAAGAAACCCAAACCAAACCAAAAACCCAAGTGATCCAAAGGCATTCACTCACCACCTCCCACAAGCAGACTGATGTACATCCAGCCTGATACCAATGGCTACCTTGTCAAAAAAACCCCACTCCCTTCAGGTTTTATTGGTAAGCATGACACATTGAATACCTCTGGTCAATTTGGAACAGATGTCCATCTCAAGTCCCCCTCCCAGCTTGCTCACCCTCACCACAGGGAGGCAGAGCAGAATGGGAAAAAGAGAAAGCCATGACACTGCAAGTACTGTTGGGCAATAGCCAAAACACTGGTGTGTTATCAATACTGTGTTAGTCACTAATCCAAAGCACAGCACCCGAAAGGCTGCTATGAAGAAAATTAACTCCATTCTGGTCAGAATCAGTACAATAAGATACTGTAAAACATAACTAGAAGTTATCAAGTCTCCAACTTCAGTGAGATACTGCCATGTTTTGCTGACATAATGTCTCTTGCCTGTTTTTGACATTGGTCATCAGCCTAAGCCCATTACTGATTTATTTTTTTTTTTTAGTTTCAGTTAAAAAGGAGCACACACATTGCTCCACTATACTTCCTGGTTTGGAAGACAAGACATTTTGGTTTCTACACAATCCTAACATTTCAAGTACCTCAGTACCAGTAAAGGACAGACAATACACCTACTTGTGCTCAGATCCATGCTTTATCAAAACAGCTCTCTAGTCCAAATTATTTTACAAATCAAATAGCAGCATCCTGTGATCTTCTCAATAACCCAGCTGTTTGCTCTAGGGGGTTTTGAAAATTCATTTGACTACTTTGACAACAGAAAGTTTTACTGCCTTTGAATCTGCTTGCAAAGACAAAAGTATACAGGTCAAGCTACTGCCCATGGAGTATTCTGGTTAGCTTTGACAATGATGGATACCTTTCATGACCATTTCCCAGATCCCTTTTTGCCCACACTTCACAAATGTCCTTAATGATGAATGACAGGTATCTGCAATGAATGACAATTTTCCAGTACCGTCATCCCCAAATAAACGACATTATCATCACATTTTCTTCCTATAATTTATCACACTGAAAAATAAAGACTCTGATTCTTTATTAACTTAATAACATGAACAAATAATAAGTTGTGTGTTTTGAAATGCAGATGGTAAAAGATGTTAGATGCAGTATACTCTGTTTTCATTACTTTAGGAACTGTAACTCTTTAATGAAAATACAATGTGGAGAAGACAGACTTTTGATTTGATCTACTAGCTGAGCCTTGAAGAAATACATGACTGATTGTTATAAAGTAAAGGGATATTCAGGTTGTATTTTGAATGGAAGTTTTGTTCTCATCATTCACAGGAGTGGATATTTTATATGCTTAGTGAGATTTTTTGATATTATAGTTAGATCTTCACTGATTCAATAGGGACTGAAATAGTGCAGCAAAAAGACCCTCTGGAAAAAGTCATCCAGTCAAGTTTCTACTTTGTGAGAAAAGGTCTCATCTTAGTCCACAGTTTTGGCATGGATTACTTATTACTGGGAGATCCATTTGAATTTATGTTAACAAATAACACAAGCTTGGCTCAAAATTATTACATCCATTATTGTAACAACAAAGGTCCTCAGTCACACACCAGGGTCCGCCTGTGTTCCATAGAAATACAACAAAACGACAACGTATCAACCAAAATGTAATCTAACCCAAGAAGACTATAATCTAGATATAAATCAACAAACAGAGACAAACACATGAAGTATAAAATCATGAGAATTCCAGGAACAATGATGATAAGCTTGGTGGAAAATGTCATGAGAGAACCTGAGATTTACGATTTGTGAGGTATCATATTAGTGACTTCTGAAAAGAGTTTTTAAGGAGAATAAGCTTCCTAAGGTTTCAGAAATGTTAACTAGGACCTCTTCCCTGTCTTGTAGAGCACATTTACATGTGCATTTCTCAACTTTGGGAAATTTGTGCATGTTTCGCATTTGTGATCTTTCTAAACCTGGCTGCTTCAGAAGGTATCTAATTTTCTACTTACAAGTTGATTCAACATCATTTGTATGGTCCAGATGTGCTACCGGTGGAACATAGGGCATCTTCTCTGAGTCCTGCAGTAGCTTCAGAAATATCTTTCAGGAAAAAAAAGAAATTAAATCAATTTCCTAAAAACTACTTCATATCTCTCTCTATATATATCTATCTCAAACCATTCAGATTGCCAGATATTAGTGGCTGCTGTAGCCACCCTGCTGGGATATGACTATAAAATTAATCAAGCTCTTCAGTGAAGGAATCCTGGGTAGAAGGTGAATGAAATACATGCCAATAGATAAAAAGCACCTAAGCATTGCTGTCCTATGCACACTGCTATCTGGAAAGACTTTTCAATAGACTGGATGAATTTGATTGACATTTTATGCTCCTAAACTGCTGTAATTAGTTACTGCAGTTTCTACCAAGGGCATATTGACAGCTTCGAGTCTCTTCTGATACTCTCGCTAGAAATCTGTGGGCACAACTGGAACGCCTACCAAAGAGTTTTAGATGTAACAGTATACAAAATCCCACAGAACTGAGAATCTACAGAGCTCTGAGTAGTGTCCATACGTTTATGCAAGCATGTGTTCAATAATGCTATTGAAAGACATTTAAAGGCCAAAAATGTAATCATCATTTGGCAAATCTGATGCTTGCATTGTCAAAAATGACAAAGTCCTGTCTAACTAATACTATGGAGGGACTGGGCAGAAAAAAAGTATTAGCATGCATTTCCTGAATTGGGAGAAGATGGTAGGATCCTGTTACCTAAAATCAACATGGGAAAACCTGAAATTATTTCTTTATAAAAATAACAATCTAAAAATCTACATTATATTTAAGTTATAAGGGTTGAATTGTCCTAAGCAGAGGGACACACAGCAGAAGGGAGCTAAAGGTAACGTTTTTAAAAAACATGATGAAATCTATTCAAATGGTAAACACACTTTGCCAAATAGATTTGGTTTTGACCAACTACTACTTGCTTAATCCTGTTTCACACTTCTGTCCACATAAAGCTTTTTGAATTTCATAGAGATATATTTCATTTATCGGTCCCTCAGCCTTGCAGAAGATTGTAAGAGCTTTCATAGTGAGTTAGTTATTAACATCCTACTTCTTATAAGCTCAAGTGAAAAATAAAATAAACATTTTTTCTTATCTTAACCTAAACTGCAATTTAAAATCTAGGAAAAAAAAAAAAAAGACATAAAAGAAAATTTATCAGAAAATACAGATACCACAAGCACCTCTAATTGAACAAAGTACAACCAAGCTTTGCTTTCTCTTGACAAAAGTCTTTTCTTGCTTTCTTTTATCTGTTTGGGTTGAGCTGCAAGACCTAGATTATAACCAGAGTGCAACTTTCAGAAATCATTAAGAAACCATTTATTTCTTCCCACAAAAGAACCTGATATCAGCTATAACAAAAAATTCCTTGTTTCCAGGGAGCTCATACAATAGACCAAAAAAATTACTCAAACCCAAACCAGTCAATCTGAAGTAATTTATAGTTGTGGAAAGATAATTCTTGACTTGCTAAAGTCTGACTATTACATAAACCATTTTGCTTAGTCAATATAATTGCCATTTAACTGTGGTTATTGATTGCATTTGTTACCTGCCAGCTTTCAAGGAACATGTTTGGCCATTAACAGCTAGAAGGCCAGAAGAAATTAATGCTTCCTGACATTTCTGTATTAGACCCTAGAGGAAGACCCTGACTGCCCAAAGCTGCATTCTAATTTGTTGCCTTGGAACTGCTTGCTGATTGCTTGACAGAATTGCTGTGCAGAGGAGCTAACCAAACTAAACTGAACTAGCTAAAACCACAAAGGTAGTGCTCCTATCTGTCTAGCACAAAGTCTACACTACAAAATAGGGTCTGCAAATTCTCAGCTCAGAGTCAAAATTCCTGCTGGGATTTCAGACAGACATTTCCTTCTTTAATCACATGCTACTTAAAGAGAGGAGGTAGCTATGCCTTAAGGAAGAAACAAATGAACAAAACACTTTTCTAAGACATACTGTGTCTACTGTGGTGACCATATTGCAGAGAAGAAATGACAATTTATCTAATGTTGCACAAGATATTGTGGACAGAAGTAGTATTAGCCTAACAATGTTATTTACAGAGTAAATACCTTCCCAAACACGTGCATCTGGAAAAATCAGGATTAGACACCATGACAGAGAGACAATGTATTCTTGCCATTCCCAAAAGACTGGATATTTTCAACAGGAGAGGTGTCTTCTACCTCTGCAGAACATCCTGTTCCCTACACAGTTTAGCAATTCCTGTTTAGGCTAGCAAGTCTGTATCTGACCAAGCACTTGTCCAGATGGCTGTCAGCTGGAGAACCTGAGAAAATAGACATTTCCTGCACCCTCTCTAGGCTGTACTAGGCAGTTACTCCCCGATTTCTGACTCTTCCTTTGGGACAGTATGATAAAAAAAAAAGCCTGGTTCACTGATACAGTGGCACAGTATCCTTGACACTTAACTGCAGAGCATGGGGACCCTGTCACACTTTAACTGTCATCCCTAAAATGCATCTTCACCCAAAACAGAAAAAAGTAGAAAACCAAAGTGGCTGAAAGAAAGAGAAAGTGAAGAGGGGTAAAAAACTTTATATACATATATATAAAGAAAAAAAACAACCAACACCTATACACAGTCCTTTATCATTTAAAACCACTGGCTGATATTTTAACAACATTTATAGTCCCTGCTATATTTTCTATTCACATAATTTTTATATTTTCTTCCAGACAGTCCTTGCTCAGTATAGCCTTCTGTAGCCATAGGCATGTTTCATTAAGCATAAGGATGCAGAAGCAATCTTAGACCCATTCACTGTGGATGACTGGTGGGGGAGTACTTTTGCAAGCAGGTCAGTAGTGATCTGCTAGATAGAAACAATTGTGACTGTTAAATATGCATAAACACATAGCTTAAAGCCAAAGGAAGAAACTCTGCACATTTATGAGGAAAGTGCTTAAAACAGGTAAGGACTAGCCTGGCTCACTTCTAGTACTTGCCCCTGTGACCTTGCTCTATGGCAGGTACTGAAGGACCATCTGAGATGCTCTTCAGGATGCAGAGAGCAGGTAGTTGTGCTGGCTGTTCAGGAGGACTGCCCTACCTGCAAGCAACTACTGCCCTGTCTGCTTCTTTCAAAACTCCAGATTGTCAGTAAGTATAGGAAGTGCTTTTTCCCCTCTAGGAAAACGTTTTTGCCAGATGGCAATCCACATTGAAACAGGGTAATACAATTGACCATTTGTTCTGGTTTGAGTGAGAACAGAACTAATTCTGTTCAATGATTTTACTTTTCAGCTCAGTCTAACTCACTGCACTGTCTGAAGTTAGCAGCCTGTTTTCCCTGGCAGTGTCTGCTGCTGGCAGTGCTCACACCCCATGTTCAGAGTTGCTACAAAGGATTGGTGTACAGACCAAGGTCACTGCTGGATCTTGTGCACCACATTGCGGGGTACAGAAAAGTGAAAGTCCACATCTGCAGGGAGAAGCAGACAGGGCAGGTGACCCTAAATTGACCATCAAGGAATTCCATCCCATATACATCATATTTGGTATAGAGCCGAGAGATATGGAGGGTCTGTGCCTCTTTTCCCCTCTTGGTCTGCTTTGCCAGCTTTGCTTGGCTTGGCTCAGGTCCTGTTTTGATTCCTTCCTCGGAGCATCCAAGGAGGACTCTGTCCGTTCTGCCTTCAATCCCAATCTGTGTGTTCCCGAATCTGGTACCAGAATCCAGCTCCTGAACACAGCTCCTGTCTGCTGCAGGCCCCAGTCTGGGACTCCCCCAGTGCCTGCTCTACAGCATCAGTGGTGACAGCGATGTAATTACCATCAGGGGGTTGGGTTCAATACTGGGTTTATATATTCCATTTTTTGATTCTTATTTTCATTCTCATTCAAGCTGTTCTAGTTCCCTTTTCTAATGGCTATGTCTCTCTCCCTTATTTCCTTTCTCTTCCCCTTTGGGGAGGGAGAAGGGTTAACAGAAAGTGTCTCTTATAGATTTAAAGGGCTGACCTGACCCTAAAGAGTGACACCATTACTAGATGTTGTTTGAGCACTCTCTAAACTGAATCTCATTAGAAACGACATACTGTTTTAACGCTAAAATATTTCAAGGAGGTATATGGTTTTCCCTGGAAAGTTTTGGAGCAAAGTGCCTGGTCATTTCAAAGAAGAGAGTTCAAAGTAGTACTCCATTAACAGGTATTTCAACACATCTTATTTTCCAAAGGTGTTTCAATGGTTTTGTTCTCTCCTTGAAGCAAAGCAAGTAAGTAATAAGCTTTGAAACCTCCAAAGTTGCCAAAAAGGGAAATACTATCCTCCAGAGTGCTCTCAGTATACATTTAATTAA
>JANHFY010150141.1:0-14152 GCA_027560095.1 Chloroceryle inda
GGGGCTTCTTGTCCCCTGGGCACTCTGGGGCTCATCTCCAGCCCCCTCTCCACCAACCCCCCCAGGGCCTTTCCCGCTGGGCCCATTCCAGCTGCTCCACCCCAGCCTGGAGCACTGCAGGGGGTTGGTGGGACCCCAGGGTAGCTCTAAAAAGTGATTTTGGGGGGAAATAAAGACCTGAAAGGTGAAGCTCACCTCAGCTTGCAAGAAGTGCATGGGACATAAGGGAGAAAAAAGCCCTCAAAGAGTGTTCCAAGCACATGGAAAGCTGAGGGGTCCGACTTGGATCTTCCACCCACCTCATAGCCCACCCTGGACCTGAGGCCACCCTCCTCACCAGATGGTCCAGCATGAAGTGTTAAAGACCCCCCACTCACTCCAGCAGCTGACACCACAGGCCAGTGGCACCTACACTCCCAGTCTGGCTCCAGTAGCTGCCCCAAACCCACTCAGGAACAGAGAGGTCTCACCAGTATCTGGCACGTAGTCCCTGCAGCACACTCACACCGGTGAGGGTTCCTCTGATTACCCCTTCAGGCCCTGAAGAAGGCCCTTGACCAGACACCCTGGAAGGAGCAGACACTCTCCTTCCACAGACCATCTCCCCATCGCTGCCTGCCCCATCTTGGTAGCACAAATCATCACCCACGAGGGAGGTTCACCTCAAAATAAAGGCTGCGGAGACGCGTCCAGCTCGAGTATTTTATTAGCAAAGCCTTCAAGGGGTTAAACAGAATCATTGCTTTAGCCAGCTCTCCAGGAAGGGCTTGGTCCTTGAGTTTCCTTGAGAGACCAGCTGCTTACACCTTCTCCAGCTCTGTTGCTAAGGCAAGGGCAGGAGCAGCCAGCGCCGTGGCCAAGAGCTGGAGGAAAGGTCACGGCTCACCTCAGCGTGTGAATACGTGTCCTTCTGAAAGGCAAAGTTCTCCCTTTGCGTCGACACGACCTAAAGCTTCTCCAGCTGCTTGAGCACCTCCTGCTTTGTAACGCTATACCACGAGGAGGGGATTTCCCCTTTGCCACTAAATCTCCCGTTGTAGCACGTCTCTAGCTCCTTCCTGAAGTGACACACGAACCATTTCCAGTATTCTTGCATGGAAGGGTCGGCGAGGATTCTCCAGGTGCAGTGAGGATATCCCGCCTCCCGGTATTTCTTGTAGGGGATCCAGGGCGCGTTGTCGTTAACCCGGAAGACGCAGTCGCTGGCGACGCTGCTGGAGCAGATGTCGATGACCAGGTGGTCTGTTCTGTACCACCTGTACCCCGTGAAAGCCTGCGGCCGGTGGAAGGCGAGGTGGTGGTCTCCATCGTGCCCCTGGATGGTGTTTGTGCACATGGCCCCACAAAAGGGACACTGCTGCCAGCAGCCCTCGAACTGCTTGGCCAGGATGGTGTGAGGCTGCTTTTCGAACGAACTCATATTGGCAGTAGCAAACTCCTTCTTGAGCTGTTCGTTCAGGGGAAGCAGCGCTTCCATCATGGCTTTATTCAGGAACTCTATGTCGGCAATCTCCTGGTGCTCAAGGCTCTTCAGGCCACTTCTAGGCAGGCTCAGCACCTCCGTAAGGGAGTTGCAAAATTCATCCAGCCAAAGCGAGATCTTGTCGTTTCTGTCTGTCCTGTCTTTGACAATTTTGGTCGAGTCAAAAACAGCCGACTGGATGTTTGTGTAGAGGTGAGTCAGGGAGTTCTCTAGGAAGTTCTCCAGCCTCCTGTTCCTGTCTAAGCAGTACTCCTGAACACGGGTCTCGATGTAACGCAGTAAAAACTCTTTGGGTTGTTTAAGGTACTGCCTGAAATTCTCAAATTTTTCTTCTTGTGCCAAGTATCTCAGTATGGAAATCTCCAGGCAGGATCTGTTGCTGTTGAACTCCGTGATTTTACTCCGCATGTCTCGAGCTATGTCCAGAGCTGTCTTCTCATAGACCGCCTGGCGAAGAGCTGGGGCAATCTTGTCACCCAGGAAAACAGTGAACGTCGTGATTGAAGTGGCTCCTTGGCAGGAAATCTGGAAACACTTGAAGAAATCTTCTCTCTTGCTCTCCAGGTAGATGGCCGGGTTGTTTGCTTTGATGAACGCCGTGTGCATGGCCTTGAACCTTTTGGCCGCCATCCGGCACAGGTACAGGGACAAATCTATTCTGTAATCTTTATTGAAGCTGTACTTGGCATCGCTGGGGACAGAGTTCACTCCTCTCTGCACTTCGTTTAGTATCTCGTGAATAAAAGTCCGGCTGTAATCCCTTTTCTCCTTCTCCTTCTGATCGATGTTGTCACTCACGCGCACCATGATGCTCTCCGTGATGCGGTCTATTTGGTTTAAGTCGGCCTCATCGAGGGTCATCTTCAACACGAAAAGTTGCTTTTTCTTGGTGATGTGCTTCTTCATGTCCACAGTAAATTGTCTGTCTCTGGGGAAGGCGCAGATGCGGGCGTGTAAGTTTGGCTCCTTGAAGTGATCCAGAAGGACGTCCTCTATTTCCACGTCGATATTGATCGGCTCCGGAGGGGGAGAAGCAGAGGAGACCTCAGCTATCCAGGTTGCCCAGAGTGCGATGAAGTTGTCTCTGAGTTGCCTTTCACTCAGCTCCTGGCCTTTGAGAGACAGGGCCAGCTGCCTGCTCCTCTTCAGCAGCTCGTTTTCATACTCCGACTTCCTCTCGTCCAGTTTACACTGGCTCTTCTTCAGCTCCAGCAGGCTCTCACACTTCTTTTTCGTTTCAAGAAGAAGATACTCTTTGAGTTCTTTCACTTTCAGTTCAGTGCTGCCTTTCCACTGGACCAGTATCTCACAGTCTTTGTCTTCACTGAAATACTTCTCCATGTCTTCCATGACGGCATCGCTTGTCCCTTGTATGAGCTTTTCCAGCTGCTCCGTGGTGACCTTCTGCATGTCCCCGTTCCGAATTTTATTGTCCAGTTTCATCTGCAAGTCCAAGATGTGACTCCTCAGCTGCCAAGTCCACTGACTAAACGCGGTTTCCAGTTTCTTGTACGTGGCAATCTCCACTGAATTCTTGAAGCTGAAAATGAAGTTTTCGTTCAGCAAAGCATTCCAGAGGTCACTGATACGAACTTTGATGCTCGAGAGACTCAAAATGCTGCCCTGCGACTCCTTCTTGGCAGCTTGGAGGATTTTGCTCTTTAATTCCTGGACGTTCTGGCTGTAGGTGGGGTTGGGCGGTGCCATTGGGGGGTTTCCTTCCCACAGGTGAGCGAAGTAATGAATGTGGGTGTTGACATCAAAGCGGATGACATCGCTGAAGCAGGAGACATCACAGCATTCCTGCTGGGCAGCTGTCACAGTCATTTCATCCAGCTTTTCCTGCAGGCGCCTTTGTCCTTCCATATTCTGCTCCTTGGCCGTTATTTCTCCCACGTTTTGATGCACAAAGAGGCAGCTCGGGGAAAGGTTGACTTGCTTCATCCTCAGAAAAGCCTGCACGGCAATCTGAAGGACATCCTGCATTTCTGACGGATTTTCTCCAAAGATGTTGATCAGCGTGATGTTGCCGATGCCGATGACGAAGGTGGCCAGCTCGTTGTCGTGATTGAGGGACTGCTTGTTGACCATCTCGATGGCACGAAGTCCCTCCGTGTCAACGACCAGCATGTAGTCAAAGTTCACCTCTTGCTGCAGCTTCTCATCCACTTTAATCAGCTGCATAAACGCTCCCCGGGTGCATCTCCCTGCGCTGACGTTAAACTGAAGACCAAACATGGCATTCAAGAGGGTTGACTTCCCCGTGCTCTGGATGCCGAGCACGGAGAGAACAAACACTCGTTTGTCCCCGAGCTTCTCGATCAGCCGGTCGAAGATCGCCGAGACCCACTGCAACGGCACGTAAGAAGCGTCGCCGTCCATCAGCTCGACGGGATACCCCGAAACCATCAGATCGGCCGCAATCTCAGGTAGCTTGGCAAAATGCTTGTCCTTTGACCCCATCGATTCCAGAGCTTCGTAAATCTGCCCGACCTCTCTCAAAACGTGCTCCAGGCCAATGGACGAATCGTTGATTTCATTGGAGAGGTCGTCTAGCTTACTCAGCAGCAGAGGTTTCACGCTGTTTTTTTCATTGCTTTTCTTTATTTCCAGGATCTGAGACCATAACTGGTGATACTCCTTCTTCAGCTCGTCAAGGCGATCGGAGGACAGGTCGTCCATAAAGACCTTCATCCACTGCAGGAAGTATTTCTTGCTATCTGCCGGCTGCGACTGGAGGAAGGCAAGGATCGACTTCATCAGCCTGTTGAGGGGGAAGGCTTTGTCCAGCTGCTTCCTTCTTATTGCCGACTTCTCCACTTCAATTTGGCTCCGGTGGTGCTCTATGCTCTTGTTCCTCTTCTCCTGCAAGCGCGTCAGTTCTTTGTCCTTTTTGCACCACATGTACCACAGCTTCCCTTGAAGGGGCAGGAGCTGGGACTTGATCTCATACAGCTTCTCTTTCTTCAGGAGCCTCACCAGCTCCTTTGCCTTTTCTTTGGCTCTCACGCAGTCATCTGTATCTTCATCGACCAAGAAGCCGCACTCGCGAGCTTTGTCCATGCAGGAGTCAAGGCTGTAAAGTACGTTAGACCCTTCCAGGAGATCCCTGATCGTTTTTGTCAGCTTGCCAATCAATTCTGCCTCGTTTCTGTTCTTGATGCCTATTCTTACGTTCTGGCTCGAGCGGCCGGCGGCCACGTTCTCCTTTTCAGTGAACAGACAAACCAGAGGCCGTTGCGACTGCCACAGCTCACGTAAAATCGCCACCCCCTTCTGCTCGTTCGGATCAGATTCGGCCACGAGCACCACGTTGATGGCGGATATCTCCCGTAGGAAGCGCAGCTGCTCCCCGTGGTGTCTGGCGTCTCCGTGCAGGTTGCAGAAGGCGACGCAGCAGTCGAAGCTGTCGTCGTCGCTGCCCCGGGGACAGTACCAGGAGATCTCCACGACGCCGTTCATCAGCAGGCAGTCCTTGGTGCAGCCTTTGCAGTGTCGGTGGAAAAAGGTGTCGTGCTTTTGTTTGCTCAGCAGAGCGTTCAGGATCTGGGACTTGGAAGAGGAGGGAGAACTGCCGATCCGTATGAAGGACACGATGGGCGTCTCCGCCTGGTAGATGAGCTTGTTTTTGTAACTCTTGATTCTGGTCTGCTCTCCCACCTTCTCGACCCCTTTCCAGCTCTTTTTTATTTGGCTGAGGGACCAGATGGGGAACTCTATCTGTGAAGTGCAGGGGTTTGGCACCAGGAGAGGCAGCGCGAACTGGCAGAAAGCAAGCTTCATCGAAACGTACTGCCGCATGAAGTCATTGGCACAGTGAAAAATGGCCATCTGCAGGTCCATGGGGTGCACGCGGCTGTCCCTGGAGGCAGATTCAGGGGCTTCTTCCTCCAAACCAATGAAAAAATCATCAAAGGAATCCAAGGGTTCATGCTCTTGCCCTGTGGTTTTGGGCATGGGCGCAGGTCCTGGGTTGCTCTCATCCTTGCAAGTCAGGTACCTCACCCGATAATCCACAGTTAACAGCTTTTGCAGGAAGTAAAATGGTAGCTCGCTGTCCTTGCTGGGCTGGCTGTCATGTAAAGAAGTCTTGTATATGATGTGGAAATCCTCCGTCCCCATCTTCCTTGGGTAGTGACTTTCTAGTCCAAGGCGCTGAAGCAAGCGGAGGAACTCCTGGTTTGCGCTGGCTTGGTTTGCTTTGGATTTGCTCTCGCCTGGTTTGGGTTTGGCCTGACTGGAAGGGTCCATGCCAGAAAAGGTGTCTTCCATGTCTTTGATGATCGTGTTCTTCTTCGCGTCGTCACACGTGTCCTCCAAGCGCCCGCTGACGAGGGAACGCAAGTCCTCTTCCAGCATCTCCCAGTCTTTGAAGGCACTGTACTTTTCCAGGAGACTTTTTATCTCCATGGACCATAAATTTTTCATCCGGTCTTCCATGAAAACGAAACGCTCGTTCTTCTTCTCAGAGGACAACCCTTTGTATTTGGGTGTTAGGGTGAGACCTGTCAGCAGCAGGAAGGCCTGGGCTCTGTAAGCTTCTTGCTCCTTCAGACTCAGATACTCCTTATGTCCCTCTTCCAGTTCACTGATCATGAAGTTAATTTCCGGACACCCAAGGAGGGACTGGAAAGTGCTCCTTTCCCCCTGGTATCCTGTGCTGGTGGCAATTAAGAGCACCAACAGCTCTATGTCTTTCTGTGCCCTTTCCTGGAGACACTGGAGTAAGGAATAAACAGCAAGACTGGCAGTCAAGGTGGCTTTTATCTTTGCTTCATGGATAGCGGACACGGAGGTTTCGGGTGCGTAGGTGACTTCCTGGATGTGCTCCTTCATTTGCAGCAGTGTCTTGATGAGATCCTGAAGCTCGGAAACGTCGGGAGTTTTGGGAAGCGTGTTCTCGGAGTGGAAGATCCATTGCATAATGAAGGAAGACCTGGGGAAGTCCTTGACAGAATAGATGTGAGGATCCAGGAGGCACCTCAAGAGAGACTTGATATAGGTGGTGTTTTCTGGAGGGGACTCCGTGCAGAACAGCACGGTGTTCACCAGGAGCTGCTGCAGCGCTTTGTCCGACAGGCACATGTTGATCCACACACTGTGGTTCTTGGTTTTCTCGTACAGACTCTGTTTGAAATTCATCATCACGAGCAGTTTCTCTTCATCCACCGTCACCTCCCAGGTCTTCACAAACTCCACGAAATCTCTGGCGTCTTCCACCGCGCTGGCCAGCTCCTCTCCGAACATGGTGCCGATGCTGTGATTCGTTAGCGCTTCATACGCTGCCCTGAGGCTGCTCCTCATCTGATAGACCGACTTAAAATCACCGCTGTGATTGGTCAGGATTATGTCCCACACTGGGATCAGCTGAAAGCCTCGGTCGATAATGCGCCAGGTGGTGTTGTTCGTTACGAGCCCCATTTTCAACTCAAAAAGAGAATCCACCTCCATCGGGCCCCCTGTTTTGGTCACGTAGAGCTGAACTGATTTGTAGGCGCTCTTTCCATCCCTCCCCTCAAAAGCAGCCTCCGAGTGGGACTTGGAGACACCCACATTCATGGCCGCGCTGGCGCCGAAGCCGCTGTAGCTGGCCCCGATGTAGCTGTTCAGCGCCTCGGATGCTTGGCGCTTCATCTCTTCCCGCTGCTCCGCTCTGAAACCTTCCGTGGATGCCTTCCACCAGAATATCCCCCCGAAGTGGAGGGGACCCTGGTTTACATGGGACCCAAACCTGCTGAAGAAGGTCCTGCACCTGCTCTCCATCAAGGCTGGCCTGTCCGCTTCCTGAGTGACGCTCCAAAGATGCTCGAGGGTTTGCAGCTCCCGCAGCGCCGCGTCCGAGAGGCGAAGCTCGTGCTTCTGGAAGTAGCAGGAGGCCAGGGGGATGTACTGGTACTTGGTGGTGCAGATGTAGCTCTGCTCAGACTGGGACTGGTGGGTGCTCTCCGACCGCGAGGAGCTGCTGTAATCTAAGCCAGCTTCAACGTTAAAGCCCCAGAACCCGGCTTTGGCAGAAACGCTGATGCTGAACCCCAGCTGCTCCATGGACTTGGTGAAAGTGGCTTCAGCCGCAGAGGAGGAGAATTCCTTCTTCTCAAAGAGTGACCCTTGCTCTGGACCAGAGAGCTTGAATCTGTCAGGAACGCTGATGAGCTGCTCTCGCTTTGCCAGCACGTCGGCCAGGCTGCTGGTTCTGTAAATGCCCTGCAGGGCCAGGCCCCCTGAGGCCCTCCTCAGGACCTCCGGGTCGGAAACGTTCTCAGCCCTGCCCACCGATGACTCCTGCTGCTCCAGCTGCTTCTGGATGCTCTCCAGCACACCCAGCAACGACTTCTCCTGTAGCACCCAGTACTCCTTGGGGATCTCCAAGGCTTGCCACAGAGCCTCCTCTTTCTCTTTCAGAACATCCTTGCTGGGGCTGCTGCTCTTGTGCATCTCTCTCAGATCCTTCAGAGCTTGCTTGGCCGCTTCTTGTCTCTCCTTTGTCTCCATCAAGCGCTTCTTCTGCAGCTCCTCAGAGGTCGCTTTCTTGTCTGATAGTTGCAGGAGCTTTCGGAGCGCCTTGGCTTCCCAGGGGTACTGCACTTTGCACTCCAGCTTAAGGTAGTCCTCATACTGCAGATGTTTCAGGGCTTCTATGGACTTGACTCCCAGTATCTCTGACAGCTTGGGGAGCCAGTACCTGTCATCCAGCCCTTCTTTCTCACACGCTTCCACCAGTAGCTTTTTAGCAACTAGTGCTTTTTCATCGTCATTCAGTACATCTTCTGGTGAGCCCATGGCTGTGGAAGAAGAAAAGAGACTTTCTTTAAGAGGCCACAGCTTTTTATGAGCAGTCTCTTCAGCAGATCTGGACTTGGGGATTCCTCCTACTGGAGCCCAGCCTGGGATGCCCAAAGATCTGGGGGTCTTTGGCCCAGGACGATGGATGTGCCTCCTGCTTTCCCATTTGCAGGGTCAACCCTGAAGCTGAATGTGTATCATGGACACAACACACACACTCTTGACTTGGCCACGCAACCTGCCATGGACAAGGTGCTGCCTTCAACAGTGGAACCAACACGGAACCCAACCCCCCAGAATGGCTACTCCATCCCTGTCACCACTGATGCTGTGGAGCAGGCACTGGGAAAGTCCCAGACTGGACCCAGTGGTATATGGGAACTGGATTCAGGAGCTAGATGCTGGAACAGGATAAATGAACAAACGGATCGGGATTGAAGGCAGAAGGGACAGAGTCTTCCTTGGACGCCAGCCCCCAAAGAAGAGGCTGGACCCTGGCGACCCCTCAGCTTTACACCAAACATGCCATATATGTGATGCCATCCCTCACTGGTCAGTTTGGGGTCACCTGTCCTGGCCACTCCTCCCCACAGGTGCCACCTCTTACTGACTGCACCCCGACATGGGGCACAAGACTGAGCAGTCTGCACAGGAGCCAGGAGAAGCCAGAGCCTTTCTGCACCCCCCAGCCCTTGGCAGTGACTCTGAACACGGAGAGTTGTCACCGCTGGGAGCGGCGCAGGGACTGAGAAGAGACTGAGCTGAGATGTAAAATGACAGACCAGAGTTAGTTCTGTTCCAGCTCAAAGCAGGACAAGGTGCCTTTCCATCCTTATTCAGTGCACAAAACCTTCCCATGCATCCAGCTTTTGTCCCACCAATGGCACAAGACTCTGACCAACAAAGGGATTGAGCTGAGCTGCTTGTGGCTGGGCTCCTGGACCCTTTCAGAGCCTTTAGTGTCATCTTTTCCCTTAAAGCCAGAGGAGATTTGGGCAATATGCTTGATGGATACGGAGTCTGATTCACCTCACCTCACAACAGATGCTCCTCGCGCTCAGATGCTTGACTTCTGGAGAACACAGGCAGCCAAGGCCCCCAGCTCAGCTGAGACAGCACCCAGTCACACGGCAGGCCTGGCAGATGAGGCTGGAAGATGGAGATCACCTCAAGAATTCAGGAGGCAAAACACCAGGAAGGAAAGGCCCCAGATCCTAAAGGAGAAGAGCAAACTGTCAGGAGATGGCTACACATCGACATGGAGGATTCATTCCAAGGAGCACTGGAGGCCATCCCTTCTCCACTAGTGATGATGGCTCAGCCAGCAAAAACTCATCAGGGCCTTTTTGGAGTGCTGGCCAGACCAGGGCTCCACCTGGGACCTAGACCCACGTCACCCATGGTGTATGTTAGCCCAGGGACAGTTTGCCAAGTACCTATCTCCTGCTTTAGGAGGCTCTGCCACAGACAACAAGAGGTGCTCAGAAGGTTCCTCGGGACAGAACTATGGAATAAAGACTGGAAGTGACTTAGAAATTAATATCAAGTACAGCCTGGTTCATCTTGTGCAACTGGTGTGCAGGGAACCCAGTCTGCAGTGATTCTGGGGTGACCAGCACGGGGGGTGGAGCAGAGCGAGGACTCTGCGGCCAGGCTTTGTGATACCACCACAGAGATGGGGACTTTGAGCTACCCTGGGACTGATAAGGTTCCCAGTCCAGGCCAAGTGCTGTGCTTTGTGCCAGCTTTGCTCGTTGTAATGTTGATTATCAGCCCCAAACACAGCTCCATGCCCAAGGCTGCCCAGCCCCAGACCGCAGCCGCCCCTCGCGGAGCTCTCACCCGGGATTTTCTTTATCTCCCCTTTTAAAAGCAAACTGAGAGAATTTCCCAGCAATCATCATCGAGGTCTGTATGGCCACGGGGACTCCAGCTCCACCTCGAAGGTAAAAAACCATGTACAAATGGCTTCAGGAAGGGGAGAGCTGGGGAAGGGGTCACCGTGGACAAGTCAGGGGAGATGCCCGAGCTGATTCCCTGGGATCAGGCGATGGGCTGAGCCTCCCTTCCACCCACGGGGGCACCTTTGGGTGAGAGCTGGATTTTCCAAGCACTTCCCCGGGAAAACTTGGGAATCTCTTCTTTTAACCTAATGCATTTTGTCCATTTGCAGGTGCCTTGCGGGGTCTTTGTCACCGGCCATCCCTAAGAACCTGCACTGCTGGTGCTCTCCACAAACTGCAAGAGTCTCTCACTGGGCACCACCAGCTCCTCACTGGCTGCATGAGACCCTGGAGAGCAATTAAACTGGGAAAGCTGGAAACCCGGGCACTGGGGAGGCTGCAGCTTGAGCACTGGGTTCAGTTTTGGGTACCACAGGATAAAAAAGACATCGAGGGGCTGGAGCAAGTTCAGAGAAGGGCAATGGAGCTGGTGAGGGGTCTGGAGAACAGGTCTGGTGAGGGGCAGCTGAGGGAGCTGGGGTTGTTTAGTCTGGAGAAGGCTCAGGGGAGACCTCCTGGCTCTGGACTCTCCCTGAAGGGAGGCTGGAGTGAGGTGGGTGTTGGTCTCTCCTCCCAGGTGACCAGCAATAGGACCAGAGGAAACGGGCTTAAGCTGCACCAGAGGAGATTTAGGTTGGATATGGGGAAAATGTTTTTTCCTGAGAGACTGGTGAGGCCTTGGCACAGGCTGCCCAGGGAGGCGCTGCAGTCACCATCCCTGGAGGGGTTCAAAAACCACCTAGATGTGGCACTGCAGGAGATGGTTTAGTGGTCCTGACAATGGTTGGACTTGACCTGGAAGGCTGCTCTGTAAGAGAAAAGCCTGGGGACCTGCAGAAAAGCCCCAGCTCCAGAGGCTGCCCACCTCTGCTCCCTGAGCAGGCTGAGCCAGCCTCAAGATAAAGGCTGGATGTGGCCAAGCCTGGGGAACAGCACGTGCCCCATCTCACTGCTGGCCAGATCATCCATCCATCTGCTGCTGTGGGTGAAGCTCAGGCCCCTGAAGATAGGGGGAGAAACACCACAGGGGTTGGCCCCCACCAGCAGCTCATGCAGTCCCACCAGCAGGACTGGGGAGAGCTGTGGGAAAGCAAAACCAAGACAGAAAGAACCCAGGAGAGTTGAGCAATCGAAGGAAAAGCGTGTGACCTCTCGTTGTGGGGTTTAATTCACCACTTCCCTTCGGCGAGCAGAGGTTGGGCTGCTCTCAGCAAAGCCACATCGCAGAGCACGTGAGGGCTGCAAACGGTGCAGCCACCACCATCTCCCCTTCCTCCTCCTTCCCACGCAGCTTTGATTGCTGAGCACAGACCCCAGCGTGCTGGGGCTGGAAGGGCCCTCTGGGGATCACCTGGGGCCACCCCCCTGCTCCCCCCAGCAGGGGCACCCAGAGCAGGGGGCCCAGCAGCGCAGGCTCCAGGCGCCTTGGGAATCTCTCCAGACAAGGAGACTCCACAGCCTCTCTGGGCAGCCACTTTGGCAGCATCAGCAAACAGGCTGAGGGTTGCCTGTGTCCCTTCACCAGGTCACCGATGGATGTGCTGAACAAGGCTGGGCCCAGCACAGAGCCCTGGGGAGCACCACGAGCTACAGGCTCCAGCCAGACCCTGTGCCACTGACCACAGCCCTCGGAGCTCTGTCCTTCTGCCTGTCCTCAACCCACCTCCTTGTCCACTCGTCTGACCCACATTCCTGGGTTTCCTCGGGGACATTACAGGAGACAGTGCCAAAAGCCTTGCTGAAGGCAGGGTAGGCAGCACCCCATGCTCTCCCTCATCTGCCCAGCCAGTCACACCATCCTAGAAGGCAATCAAGCTGGTCAAGCGTGATTTCCCCTCAGGGAATCCGTGCCAGCTACTTCTGCTAACCTCTTCCTCCAGGTGTTCAGAGGTGACCTCCAGAATAAGCTGTTCCCTCATCTGTCCAGGGATGGAGGTGAGGCTGATGGGCTTTGAACCCCCTGGGTCCTCCTTCTGGCCCTTTTTGTCACCGCAGTGACACTGGCTTTCCTCCAGCCCTCAGCCACCCCCCTGTTCTCCACCACCTTCCCAAGATGATGAAAAGTGGCTCAACACCACCAGCAGCAGCTCCCTCAGCCTGGTGGGTACATCCCATTAGGTGTCTGGCTCTCCCTAAACCACTTCTCCTCGGCCAAGGGAGACTCTTCCTTCCTCTGGACTCTCTCTCACCTCCAGGGATAGGGGATGGTCTCAGCAAGGGAGACAGCAGCAAAAGCACGTCCAGGAACTTGGCTTTGCCTGTGTTCTCCATCCTCAGGGCACCCACCTCCTTCAGCAGTGGGACCACATCTTCCCCAGGCAGCCCTTGGCTACCAAGGTACTTGAAGAAGCCCTGTTGTTGTTTTTGACATCCCCTTCTGGGTTCAACTCCTCCTTGAGTGAGGGTCCTACAGTCCCCCATCCTCTGGTGAGGGTCCTACACTCCCCCCAGGCAGCCAGCCCCTTTCTCCCACATGCTGTAAACTTCCTCCTGCCTTGGGAGAAGCTCCAGAAGCTCCTTGCTCAGGAACGCAGGTCTCCAGCCCCCTCTGCTTCATCACTCACAAGGATTTCGAGCTTGGTGGAAGCTCTCCTGGCCCCCTCTACCTTCTAAAGCTCAGTGCCCCACAGCACAGGACACGCAGGCCATGGGGAAGTTCCTTATCAACAACATTCCCCTGGTGACCCCTTTCAACTTCCACAGCCAGAGGACCACCCGCAGAGCTGCTTTCTCCCCTCCTCTTGGGCTTTGCTGCCTTGCTAAGACAAGTGCCAGCCCCATCCCCGTGCCCCCCAGCGCAGAGAAGCGAGTGGCACCGGGGTGTGGGTGCACTTACAGCTCCCCAGCTGCCCCAGCTCCTGACAAGGCTGGAGTTTGGGGGACCCTCTGAGGGCTGGGTCATGCCCAGGGGGGGCAGGACCACCCCTGGCTGGGGGGATGGATTCCCAGCCCGGGGAGAGGGCTCTGCAGTGGGTCTGCCCCTTGCTCCCCGTCCAGCCCTGGAAGGCAGGCTGGGCACATCTGCAGACATCAGCCTGCCCCTGAAGCTCCTCCAGATGCCTCCTCCTTCCTACCCTCCCTGCTGCAACCCTTGCATCACACACTGCCCCCCCAAACAGGCTGATGAGTAGAAGAAGTTTCCTCCACCCCACGCTCAGATCGTTCACCTCTTGCCCTAAAAAACCTATTTTTTTTTCCTTCCAGGGCCGGTCTCAAGCGACCAGAAAAGCCAGGAAACATAAAGCAGGAGACAAACCAAGTCCTTGCTCAGTGCTGACCCCAGTTCCCAGCCCCAGAGCTCATCAGCAAGGTCCTACCTTGTCCCCGGGCTGCTCGGCAGCTCCCAGGCTGATCTCAGCACAGCTCAGCTCCTCGGGTTATAAAGTCCCCAGTCTCTGAGGAGGGGTTAGTGCCTCCTGGTTGCAAACACAGAAAAAAACCCCAGCTTCAGACTTCCCGGAAATCAGGCTATTGCCTGCAGATGAGTGTAAAAATGAAACCGGGAGCTGCTGTCTGCACTGGAGCTCAGCCAAGCTGCTCAGGAGGCAGCAGCAGCCACAGGGAGCCTCAAGAGAGTCCCAGATCGCAGCCTGGGATCTGCACAGGGGTGCCCGGAGTGTCCAGCCAGCGCTGGTGGGGCACTGGCAGAGCTCCTGTGGTCAGTCGAGGTGAAGGGCAGCAGGGGCTGGGCAGCGTGTGGAGCTCTTGGCTGGAAACCTCCCCAGGCTGCTCTTCTTACCCCCAAATCATCGAGTCAGGGGGTGGTTTGGGCTGGAAGGAACCTGCAAAGGTCCAATACAAAGTGACCCCAGAGCCTTCTCCTCTGCAGGCTGAACCCCCCCAGCTCTCCCAGCCTGGCTCCCAGCAGAGGGGTTCCAGCCCT
>JANHFY010150358.1:0-14139 GCA_027560095.1 Chloroceryle inda
TTTTTTATTTCAGGTATTACACTTAACATCACCTGCTTTCTTAAATATAGACACATTATTTATTATTGTGTTGAAATAAGTAAAGTGCAAATAATAAATGGTCATCATCAACATTTTTGTTTGTTGTTGTTTTTTTTCATAACAACATTTAATGTCATGATTTAATGTATAAGACATTGAAACTCCCTGAAGGTCAGTATTATAAATAATCTCGGTTTTATTTCTTGGCATTTCTTTTTCCTTTTTTTTTCTTCCAGAGTAAATTATTTCCATACAAACTTATTCCCTGGGTTTAGTTACAAAACTCCTAAATAGAGCTTTTATGGAAGCAATTTGTATAAAAGATGCAAATGTCATTATGTGATTGTTGCAGTGAGTGACACACATCCATAACTGATAATAATAGATAAGAGACAGACAATTTGTGTGAATGTCAATGGCATCAAAAGCTATTGTAGATGCTTTGGGGAAGTACTGGATGCGGAATAATGGTTTTGCTATCTGCACACACACACATACACAAACGTATGAGGAGTATATGTATTTTAACTCTCCCAGATACATTTTTGCACTTTATGTTTTCAAATATGAGTTGGAAAAATAAAGACAAGTGTGTCAAGCAATGCTACATGTCAGGACTAGAGAGCACCAAAGGAAAAACACATGGCAAGAGTTTTTATAGTATATATGTGGCCAGAATGTGCCACATAAGTAGCCAAAGAGTAGTCTCTGTCCTCATTTATGTTCATAATATAGACATGCTTGTCCAGAAGCTGGTTATGAATGAGTAACACTTACATTATGTAGTAGTTTTATAGAGAAAATGTAGTTTGCTATACAATATAGTTCAATGCAAGGTACATCTCATACTGAAATACAGCAAACAGTTATTAAAGGGAAAAAAAATGGTTTACATCTTATTGAAATACAGGGTTAGTTATCAGCTACTTAAGCACAGGTGAATGCACTTGCTGTTCTAACAAAAATACATCTTCTTTCCTAATGATATAAACCAATATCTACCTTAGCTAAGAAAAATGACACAATTATCTCAAATATAAGGAAATATAAGGAGAGTACAGAGCAAATTGTTAATGAAAGACTACATTTTTCTGATCCCACTTCACCCCCCCCTCCCCAAAAAATTCCAAATGGATATAGGTTGTAAGAAATTAACAGACTCTTTCAAAAATAATGGGAGAAAGGATGAGATGGAAGATTCAATTCTCCTTGAATATGTGCTCTGAGATGTGATCCTGAATGTTTTCTATAACGACAGGTCTTCAGGGGGTCTCTCCTGGGACATGCAGATGGAAATCCCAATTGCAACCTGCTTAGGAGGAACACAGTAAGTCAATAAAATAAGGAAGACTAAGATATAGCTGATAAGTATTTATCTTCTCTAAATACATTAAACAGATTTTCTTTCATTTCTGCACCACCTGTATCTTGCAAATATTTACATCAATGTTAACTATTTTGAGTGTTATTAATAAAACACTAGACCTACAAACTATCTTAATCTAATTTGAAATTTTTGTGCTTCAGCAACCCTGATGGTAATATGATACTCTACTCTTCATAAGAGTATGCTAAAACTGTAAGTCTGTCCTTGGGTCACCTTAACTCTGCAGCACACTTATAATGTTCTAAGGTTAAATGAATACATTCCCTTTTCAGAGTTTGTATTGCACAAGTCAGGCTGACAGAAAAGTCTTCCAGTAACTACTGGTAACACCGAATTCTTTTTGGCATGCAGAAAGGTCTTACTATGCATACATAAATCCATGCATATATATTGAAATCATAAGGAAACTCCAACAATTATTAAAATTTCCACATACTTACAGAATTATAGTATCATAGAAAGGTGTGGTTTGGAAGGGACCTTAAATATCATCTAGTTCAAAATCCCCTGCCATGGGCAGGGACAAATTTCTCTAGACCTTGTTGCTCTAAGACCCATCCAACCTTAACCTGAATACATCCAGGGACAGGACAATCACAGCTTCCCTGGGGAACCTCTTCCAGTGTCTCACAACTCTCACAGTAAAGAATTTCTTCCTAATATCTAAACATACGTTCTTTCAGTTTGAATCTGTTACCCGTCATCCTATCACATTACACTCCATGGTAGAGTCCCTTCCGATTTTTCCTGTAGGCCCATTTAAGTACTGTGTTAACCTATTGGAACAGACAGCTAGTTTTACTAGCTTGCTTATGCAAGGAATTCTGTGAAAAAAAATTCTTACCAGTTTATACAGTGTTGGCTGACTTCAGAAGCATAAAAGACAATTAAATCAAGAGGGTGAATAAATGGACATGCCAAGTTAATTTTCTAATTGTGAAAAAAAGCTAGCATGTTCTTATACTTAATAACATATGACATTTTGCTGTAGTGAGGGGACACATTTACCAAATTCAAAAAATAAAATAAAAAAGCTTCGTTTATACCTCATACATTCTTAGAGACCACAGTCACTTAACTACAAGTAAAAGTCAATGGAAATCAGTAAGACCTTGTGCTCATGGATCTACTTGTTTAGTGAATGAAGACCATCTTTACACGTTAATATCAACATTCTTCAGTCTATATTATTCTCCAGTAATCTTATGCTATTTACTGAGCATGATTTAGAGATGCTATGCCTGAACTAATGACCATGGGAGAACAACTGCATTCTTCTGTCCAATGGAGTATTCCTTCTACCTTCCAATGTGTCTCTTGCAACATCGAAATATATCAGAGTTTCCTTATCTTAAAGTTTGGTTCCTCAAGAGGGAAACCTAGATGAGAAGGTCTCAGACAGAAATCATTATACTTTTGAACAGGAAATAGGGCAGCCTCTGTAGTGATCATAATGCTGAAGTGCACTGGGAATAAGATAGACTGAATGCTTTGGTAGCCCACTTTGTTGTTGTTACTGTTTATATGCATAAAACATTTGCTTTAAGAAAATAAAAAAAAAAAAAAAAAAAAAAAATTAAAATGTCAGACTTTTCACACTTCTATATTTTGACCAAAACGTGGAGTCATTCAGACACATAACTCAGACATATATTTCAGTTTGTCTTCACGGGCAATTAGCAGGACTATTTAGAAAATCATGTAAGGAAGTTTGAGATGATGTAAATAACACTGTTGAAGTGCCTGGTATCCCTTCAGCTCTGGATCTGTCAAATGTTTTAAAGATTTTCTTTATTAGTTTGTCTTAACGTCTGCATGTATGAAAATATGTATATTCTTAGTTGTAACTAGAAGTGTTGTATCTCCTTTCCCTCAGGAGGAATTTCACTTAAGCAGTAAATACCTGATTTATCTAAAAATGCCTATTTATCATTCATGAACAGATCTGGAAAAAATTCTACCCAGGAGAATGACAATTATGTTTTAATACTCATCTTTAATTATGTTCTAATACATATCTTTAGGTAGCAGAAATATGTTTAGGAATTTAAGACAATATAAGGTTTCCTCATAAATCTTTATCTATAGATAAATTCAGGATAGATCAAATTATCCAGGTATTTTTTCACTTTAGAATATCTTTATACAATTCCTTAAAGCTAAGCATAGACTTTATTGAATGACTTTTTATTATGGTTTTATTGTGACATTGACATTCTCTCATGTCTAGACACTGTTCTGAAAAGCTAAGGCTAGCATCATTCTGAGAATCTTTTATTCCTTTTTTAAAATTATTATTTCCCATGTTTCTGTTTAAAATTTAACAGTGCCTTAAAAAGATACAAGCACTATACCTCTAAAACCATAAGGATTTTTTTTCTTTTAGATATATCTTATACTGCTAAATCACCTTAACCTGTGGATGAACCAAAATTAGTGATTCTGCGGGGAAGAAACACTGAATAAGATTTAATTAAGCAATTGCATTCAGGAAGTAATTTATGTCCAGCTAAATTTCTGGAAGGTTATGAGTGACTGACTGTATATTTAATTAATGGAAAATATTCTATCCTACAAATCTCCATGGCAGACTTCTTATTTGCACCATTGCTTTTGAAGTAGCAAATCAATGTAGTCCTTGACAACCTTGTTTTCAGTTTGGGAAAGCCTACAGCTTTTGAAGGAAATCATGGCAAACTGAAACAGTGTCACTTCTGTCCCTTCATTTGACCTCTTCCTTTCTCTTTTCAGGTACTTTATCCGTATCTACATATCACAGACTAAATACTAGAAATAGGAGTAGTTTTCCATAGATCTAGTGGAGAAATAACTTCTATTTTTTTCCAGAGACTTAGTCGGAGGTATAGACATGTCTAAAGAGATTTCTGCCTATTTCAAACACAAAATTGAAATGTTTTCAGACCCTAAAATGGGGAAATCATATCACAGAATCACAGAGTGTTTGAGTTTGGAAGGAATCTCTGAAGGTCATCAGATCTGTTCAAGGAAGGCTGCCTAGACCCAGTTGCCCAGGATCATATCTAAATGGATTTTGAATACGTCCAAGGATGGAGACTCTATAACCTCCCTGGGAAACCCATTTCGGTGCTTCACCACTCTTACAGTAAAAAAGTGTTTCCTTATGTTCACAGGGAACCTCCTGTGTTTCAGTTTGTGCTCACTGCCTCTGGTCTTGTCAGTGGGCACCACTGAAAAGAGCCTGTCTCTGTCTTTTTTGCACCCTCCATTCAGGTATTTACATACACTGATGTGATTCCCCCAGAGCCTTCTCTTCTCTAGGCTAACCAGTCACCACTCAGCTTTTAGTCATAGGATACTCTCTTTTCTATGTCCCTTCATTATCTTTGTGGACCTTCATTGAAATATCTCCATCATTTTGGTGTCTCTTTTGTACCTAGGAGCCCAGAACTGGATCCAGATCTCCAGATGTGGCCTCACCAGTGCTGAGTAGGGGGGAAGGATCACATCCGTCAAGGTGCTGGTAATGGTTTGCTTAATGCAGCCCAGGATACCATTAACTTTATTTGCAACAAGAGCACCTTGCTTTCTAATGTTTAACTTGGTATCTACCAGGCCACACAGGATGTACCTACCAAAGATTTATCATCTCCCTTGCTCCAAACTTTCCTCTGATCTCTGGGACCTGGGATATCTGAAGACATCCTTTAGGACATACTGCTAAGAACTTTCTATTATCAAAGGAGAAAGGACCAACAGAAAATTAACACATCCTGGAATATTTATCCTAAAGACAGATTTCCTTAAAAAAGATGGAGTTTAAATTCATAATTCAAATGTAAAATTAGAGATGCACAGATCTAAGAGAAAACTTGTAACCCAAAACCAGTCCATGAGTATCTGGCCTAATAATCAGAATCCAAGAATAAATCACAAGGAAAATAATCAGTATGATGTTATTTCCTACAATATGCCAGAGAAAATAGAAAGGTTGGAAGGATATTATTATTTTTTTAAAAACCCATAGCTGTAGAGATGGGAATTACTTTTCCATGTTCAATGAACTGTAGGACTAATATGCCTGAAGTTTCTTGCTCCCAAAACAGGGAGTTCATTTCCAAATTCCAATGAGAAATGCTTTCCACCCCTGCTTAATTCTGAAACATAGCTGATCCTTATTGGAAGAATAAATAGAACAGGTTTAAGCCACACTGGAGACTGTGTTAACAATTAACAAAATTGACAGATGCATGTGGATCTGGAAACAGGTCCTCCTCTGCTTATTACCATATGTCAAGCCTTATTAAGTGCAACACAATTTTCAAGTTATTTTAAAGTATTTCTACAACTTTTCTTCTGGCAATTAAAAAGTCAGAAATTTGTAAAATTCTATAAAAAAATGATAAATGTGTTGATCACTATATGCATAATATATATGGTAATACTTCATGCCAATTGTGAATCAAACATTTCAAGTAGCAGCTATGTGTTTGCTTGCCTGCAACCAAACCTTGTACTCCTCATGATTGTAAAACCAACAATACAACAACCAACAATAACACAGAGACTAAGCTTCTGAGAAAAATTCTACACCTTTACATATGAATAAGATTTTAGATGATTATAAAACAAAAATCCTTTAAAGGATTGAAAAATAAAACCAGACTACTGCCAAGTGATTTCCCAGAAACAGATACCTTTCAGTTTTTTCCTTTTCAGGAAAACTACAAGGAAAGCTATTTATAATACCTAAAAGTAATTATTGGTTTAGACCCTGCACCATTTCAAATCAGTTCTCTAATTACCTGTCTGGACACACAGAAGGAATTCAATAAGGAGTCAGAAGATGTCAGATCAGAATGGCTGTTGGACCAAAGGGACCAGCTTTGGAGTGAGCTAGCACCAAATACTTGGATGGAAGCTTAAGTGACTGATAGCATGCTGAATGAATGTCTAATGAAAGCCATGCAGACAATTCCATTAGCCATGAACCATTGACCAAATTTGGGATTAAGTCTGGATCTAGCCACATTTAGACTCCTCTCTAAGTAGAGTTTAGTAGGCAAGGAGGTCCATTCTAAACCCCATGACTCATTGGGACAGTCTCCCTTACCTTTTTTATCTCTGTGTAAATAATTGTAAATCAATTCTAACTCGATTTTCCTTTGTATTTTTCTCTCATGTCATAATAGAGTGAACCTTGCCCTTGAATTCTGTTAAGTCACACTTTTACAAATTAATGCTAAAATCACTGCTAATATCTTTGATTGTGATTACTTAATCACAGAGAACTATGGATACTTCTGGCCTTTTTAAAATGAAAACAGGAGACCAAGTGACATACCAAGTGGCATCCCTTGCTAGGCAAGTGGATTCTAGGCCATTATTTAGACATAATTGTCTCAATCTTCAGTGGAACTTATGCATGCTAAATTATATTTTTTTTCTTTACTAGTCTTTTAATTCTTTCTCCTTAGTGGCAATTTTTTCTGTAACGAAGATAGACCGACTTACGGTTTTCAAATCTGGGAGGTGTTTTGGTTGTTGTTTATTTTGGGAAAGGATGTTTTCTTTTTTTTCTGAGTATGCTGTAATATTCCCTTAATATCAGTTCTACCTCTGAGGCATTCAATTTTACTGTATATTGTACAGAGATCCACCATTTTGGGTAGTAGGTGCTATTTGGGATTGGATACATAAAAAAGTTCTGTGATACATAACTGGGAGGTGACTGAATTTTTTACTGGGTTTGAGCCTCCTGATAGATTTATCATTCTGGCACCAAGGAGTTAAACAGATTTCACTGATTGGATTAGATTATTAGTATAAGCAAATGATCAAAAAGCAAGTGTCTTTAAGAGCTTGGATATGAGATAGGTAGAATGTGGAAGATCTCATTATAGTGAATTAAGACTATCTCTCATACTGCAGATTTTACTTGTCAGGGAGAAGGAGTATACTTCAGTGATTTATATTTCTGATTATTTAGGTGCTTTGTATGAGAAGCTCTTCAATTCATAAGACAGAGTGTTCTCAGATGTATACTTGTGCATCTTGGATCAAACCAGTTTGTTGCATGAGAAATAGGAATGCAAACAAATCTTATTAGAACATAACAATAAATCTAATGCTGAACCTCAGTCTCAGAAGATTTAAAGGTTACGCTTACAGCTAGCTAATCAGAACTCTGTCTTTCTGCCTTCATTGTATACACATGTGGAAATTGCTTTCTATTTTGCTTAACAATTTAATCCTTCTAGATATGGTCTTGAAAGTCATGTGGTAGTCTTTCCAGTCTTGAATAGATATTCAGAATAATAAACTTAATTCACCCTTTTTGTGATGTATTTGAATTCAAAAGTGTTAAACCAAAGCTGAACGTGGTGTAAGAAGTAGTGAAGAAAGAAAGTTAGGTCTGCTGTTTGCTTTTGTCATTTCAACAAAATTAACTCTAGTAAAACAGGCAATCACCAAAGAAAGGATTATAATGAAGTATAATGAAGGCAATGTACTTCTGTATCAGGTTTCAAAAAAATGGTGCAAGTAAGAGGTACCAATGCAGAATTGAGGAAATTAGTGACTTCTTGCAATTTAGGTGCTTTTACAGCCATCCCATTTCTCTTTTAAAATAAATGTTGGTATCACCTGTAGAACAATACTCAAAACCAAGTAGCATGAAAGACTACGTTTGCTTACAGAAGAAAGCTAAACACTAGACTTGAAGCATATAAATAGGAGACAGGAGAATGTGTACATGAAAGCAAAGCAGGAAAACATATCAGAGATGATAGGGGATTTAAATTAAATTAAATTAAATTGAACATCTCACAGTCAAAATATGTACCATGACAGCATGGCAGAGGATTGTGCCACAAAATACAGAGCAGAGGCTACACAGTTGAAGATTAAAAAAAAGAGAATGAGAACCTAAACCAGAAGCCCATCCCATTTATCAAACTTCCGCCTTTGTACTGAGCATGATGTTTATGGGATGGAATACACCTGTGAGACAGGTCAGGTCAGCATCCCTGGTTGACTCCAAATGGCACTCCAAATGGCTAACAACCTGCAGACTATGGCAGACTATGATTCTGTCCCAGAGAAACCAGAACAACTGTCTGTATTGCAGCCTATGAGTGTTAGATACAATGGTTTAATTAGTAACTCCAAGAATCTCATGATGGTTGCTATTATATAAATACATACCAAACATATATTTTACAGAATCTTCCAAATATTAATTAAAAAGCACAATTGTTTTAGCTTCTGAAACTTAACAAATCAATTCAATTTTTGTCTCTCTTAGACAAGAGAGAGATATTCTTGTTTTTAAGATGCACGGTATATTGTTTCATCATATTTATTCTGCTATACTACTGTTATTATCAGTGGTTACATTTATAAAGCATGTATTATTTATATTACGGTTTAGTGTCTCCACAGGCTACATGAGTTAGTAAAACTCCCTAATAGTGAAGCTCAGGTTAATCCAATTATTATAGTAAGTACATTTCTTATTTCATTCTCTGTGTAAACATCAAACACCAATTTAGACTTCTTGAGCCTCTGGGATGATTGATGAGGTGTACATGAATACTGCTGATTCACACTGTGCATTTTAAAACATATCTACCCTAGATAAAAATGGTGGAAGCTCAATGTTTATTTTTACACTAGAGATTTGCCCCATATTGATCCCTTCTATCTCATGTCAAGCCTAAACTGCAATTTCTTGTGTATAACAGATGGTTTTATCAACTTGCTTTTAGCAAATAGGTCATTAAGTCATTCATACTATATATATGTAATTTTTTTTTTTTATCAAAACAAATGACTAAGTTCATGATAGAGGGAAAAAGAAAACAAACAGCCTTTCATTCTGCTAAAATTTGGAGATGTCTCTTATACCAGTGGGTAATGGTAAGACTTTTTTCTTCACATTTTAGTTTCTCTTAAAGACAAGACTAGACACAATTCTGTAAGCCTAAATCAAATGTGCATTTACTATAACACTAGATGAATTATTTCTTTCCCAGGATAAAACATTACAAAATATAAAAATTGTATTAAGGTTAAGGTGTTTTTAGATTATAAAACACTGAATTGAAAATATCAAAGTTAGAATCCGTCTATGTGTACCAGGATAGAATTTTTTTTCCAGCTGACCACAGGTAATCTCATTTGATAATTGGAGATATCATGAATAGTGAAATATCATACAGCTGTTTTCCTCCTGACTGTCTGTTGGTGCTCAACCCGCTCATTTGCCTCAGAGGAAATTGTTGGAACAACTATTCCTTTTGAAAATAAAGCTCAGAAACAACCTGATGGAAGCAGCAGACTAATTTCTAGTCCTTATTACGTCTACAGATATTTCTTTTTTGTGGTCTGCAGTCCAGCACCTTTTAAGAGATTATTAACTACAACTATCAGAATCCCTTCAAATTTTTTTTTTGCTCTTAAAAATAACATGCATTCTCACTACAACTCGTAGATAACATACACAGTCTGCTATTTGTTCCTATTTTATCTATTTATTTCAGTGAAGCTGTTTCAGAATTCTGTTCTATTCCTATCTATTTTCTTCATTCCCAGCAAGAAATAGCTTCAGTATAGAAATCAATGTCCATTCACTGTCCATTCTCCTCCAGTTGTGTCATGTGCCTCAACTGACCTAATGCCCAGAAGAATTATATCAAGTTGGTTGCACATACAACTGTATTTTCTAATCTGACCTTGCAAAATTTTCTAGAGTGTGCTACATGTATCAATGGAAAAATAAAATGTATTTTTAGAATACATTTTATGGTAGATGAGTAAAAACGCTAATATTCTGCTAGTAAATTCCATGGAAATAAAAGAAACATAGAATCATAGAATGCCTTGGGCTGGAAGGGACTACTAAAGGTCATCTAGTCCAGCCCCCCTGAAGGGACATCCTCAACTAGAACAGGTTACTCAGCCCCCCATCAAGCCTGACACTGAATGTCTCCAGGGATGGGACCTCCGCCACCTCCCTGGGCAACCTGTTCCAGTGTTACACTACCCTCATAGTAAAGATCTTCCTAATATCCAATCTAAATTTACCCTAATCTACCCTATCTAAAAGTTTAAAACCATTACGCCTTGTCCTGTCGCTACCTACTGTTGTAAACACTCCTTCTCCAGCTTTCTTGCAGTATCCCTTCAGGTATTGGGAAGTCACTATATGGTCTCCTCAGAGCTGCCTTTTCTCAGGCTGAACAACCTCAACTGCCTCAACCTGTCCTCACAGGAGAGGTGTTCCAGCCCTCTGATAATTTTTGTGGCCTTCCTCTGGACCTGCTGGAGCAGGTCCATATCCTTCCTGTGTCGAGGGCTCCAGAGCTGGGCACAATACTCCAGGTGAGGTCTCATCGGAAGAGAGGGGCAGAATCACCTGTCTCAGCCTACTGCCCATGTATCTTTTGATGCAGCCCAGGATGTGATTGGCCCTTTTGGCCACAAGTGCACATTGCTGGCTCATGTCCAGCTTCTCATCCACCAGTACCCCCAAGTCCTAGTCCATAGGGCTTCTATCACCTCATCCCATAGCCTGTATTGATAATGAGGATTTTTCTGACCTAGGAGAACACTGCATTTGATCTTGGTGAATGTGAAGTTCACCTGGTCCCACTTCTCCAGCTTGTCCAGGTCCCTCTGGATGATATTCCATCCCTCTGGTATATCAACTGCAGCACACAGCTTGGTATCACCTGCATATACTTCTTTTTTCTTCCTTCTCAAGTTAAAATATTAATAGCACACCATCTTTGAGAATTTTACAATTCAAATGATGTACTATCCAAAACTTCTTCATTGTGGAATCTTTACTGGAAATTTAGATTATTTTTTTTTTTAAAGACTTCTGAATATTACTATCTTGTTCTGAGTAGCAGTCACAAGGGACTGAAGTAATGTAATGTACAATGGGGACAAATTATCTGTTTGTGTAACTTTTTTGTTATCATTCCCACTTCTGCCTCTCTGAGGACCATATGCTGGAATTATGAGAGCCATACTACCACTGTAAAGAACTTAACATTGTTAGTTTGTTTTGCTTCTGTGTCACTATGATGTAACAAACTAATATAGTTTACTTGAACTGGGCTTTGCATGAGTCTCACCCTGTTTACTAGAAGGTTAGGGTTTGGAACTCATCAGTGGTATTTTACTTTAGGACACCTAAAGTGAAGACAATCCACTACTCAAAGTGTTTGCTCTCAAGGTGATGACAAACTTGTGAAAAAATCATTGCAGATCTTGCTAATCACAGCTAAGTGGTAAATGCCATTGATTTCCACAAAGGAATTGGTATTACTCAGCCTTTTTTCTTTTCACATTTTTTTCTCCTTTCTTCTTTTCCTCCAGTCTAGTAATTCAAATAGCGTCTAAGCAGCAGTGAACCTGAAATTTTTAGAGGGTAGGAAAATATAAGGCAGAAAATCAATCAACAAGTTGTTTCTTTTTTTTCTTGCTAGCTTTTCTTTGCAAGCAGTGAAGTGACCATTCCTATTGTGTAGTGCATATCTGTATTTGTCTAGGTTCTAATGTTCAGATACATGCTAACTGAAAACTACAGCGACAGATTTTTATGTTGGTTTGGGGTAGATTTTTCTTCCGTATCTGGTAACTATGAAGTGCCAAACAAATGCTAATGAAGCTGAATAAGTACTGTCCCAGGGTAAAGGTATTAGAAAGAAACTGAGGAGTTCTAGTAGAAGAAGCAAGCTGCAATAAGTAAAGAAAAAGGGTGATTATTATAGATAATTTACTCTAGATAACAACAACTTTGAGAATTTGAATGAAATTGCTTTGAATCAGATTCTCTACAAGATGATTTGTGAATTATAAAGTACAAACATGCTGTTGAAAGCACTTTGCAGACATAGAGGTAGTGGTTTAAGAATACCTATCTATGGAGCTTTTCAAGAGCACGTCAAATATTAATCTAAGCACAGAATATTTACCTTTAGGGAAGTCAATGGCTCACTGACCTATTAGGAACACTTCATGTCTTATTTTACGTGGTGCTATGATTCTACAGCAAGTAAGACTTCATACTTAATGCTCATTTAAACAAACAGCCCGATTTTGCCTTGATTCAGGGAGATTTTTTTTTGTTTTCTTTTTCAAAGAGGAACAAAAGAAAAATAATTAATTTTTTTTAACCACCTTGTCATAGGACCAATAAGTGTATGTGTGTAAACTTTCAGACAGTAACTATCTACATAATTGGTCAGCATTCTGTTCTGTCTTACTGACTCCTTCCTGCAATATCATTCCAAGCATATCACTGTTACCAATATATGAAATTTCCGCATCAGCATGATAGGAATAGTGATGACACAAAAGGTTTGAACGCAGAAGGTATCCAAAAGATTGCATCTTAAAAAAAGACATATTGTCATTTCAGTTTTAATTGAAATTATCTGCTTTTGCTGATTGAAATGTACATTTACTTTGATTCAGCTTTTCAAGAATAAATAATAGTCAAATATGTAGGGCACAATGCTACACAGTAGTTCTGCCAGAGAAGGAAAGACAATATTGAGGTTGTTTAGATATGTACTGGTAGACTGTGGGTAAAATAAACTTACAGTTTCAATAGTCAATAATTTTTTTAACAGATCAGGTGAAAATACTGATAATTTATATATCTATACTACACATTACACTGTATCATGTCATACTATGTGTTGTTTATGTCTGTGACATAGTGAATGAAATGGAGAAGATATCAGGAGTTTCATTTCTATTTTAAGTATGAATAAAAGTTAAATGAGCACTGAGAAGGAACTTATGATCACAGATGTATTGAATTTCAGTGTGAAATATTTTTTCTCATTCTATAACAACAATTTGAAGATTAACATGGGGAAAAAAAAGGTTTTGAGGAGAAAGAAATTGATGAGAAATTTATTTTATATAAATGAAGCTTATAAATCTGAGATATCAGGCAATACTATTTAATATAGGACTTTGGTGACCCAGAAAAAATGCAGTTATACATATTTCACATACATCTGTTAGGATCTAGAGGAATATCTCCTAATTTAAAGAATGGATATTTTGTCTAGCTTGTTGGTTGAGAGGACTAAAAGTTACATTAATTCTCAAAAAAGCCCCACATTTATTTGCATTAAACTGGATTCTCAAGGTGGATCTGTACCTTGTAATATGAAACTATTCATAGGAATATTGTTAAATCATAGACCTTTCCAAGGATATTATCTGCATGCAAGCATTTCTTACCTAATTTCTAATGGAATATATTTCATTTTAATTTTCATTCTCCTATGCAAACAGATAACAAACTGTCTTCCATAATTATGTTTTGACTTGGGTTACTTTGTACTATATATAAAGCAAATTGACTTGTACACTAGGGGCCACGGGATTTTTAATCTGACCGTTCCTGTTAAAAATGTCAATTTACCTTGATGGAGCTTACAAAATACAGGACCTCTCATGTGTTTTTTCTTAACCAGTCAGATGTGTCAGTTCACAGAACTTGTGTAGCATTACCTGAGATTTAAATTTTGTTTAGTTTGGTTTTCAGAAAAATCCTGTAGTTTCATGTGCTCAAAGATATTCCCCAATTTACCTATAAGCTTGTCTAAACTATGTCCTATTGCACCCCTTTATTTTAAAATATTTGAAGACAACTTATCAGGATTTAATTTCTATACATGTTTCAAACAGACCTGGGTTTTTGTTTTAGTTTGTTTTTT
>JANHFY010151612.1:0-14054 GCA_027560095.1 Chloroceryle inda
GCTGAGACCGCTGTTCCACAGCCCAGCTGCCTGCACACCACTTCAGCATCAGTCACATCCCAGCTGTCGTCGCAGACGGTTCCCCACTGCTGGTTATGGAACACCTCGACTCTCCCAGAGCAGTCGCTTGAACCATTCACCAGCCGGACTGGAAGCAGCTCAGCAAACCCTATGTTGAGAAATAATGAAGACCTCAGGTCTTTGCTGTATTTTGGTCTGTGCTGACTGGGCAGAGCTCTGTGCTGCTCACTCCTGGATTGCATCAGTCTGGCACAAGCAGACATTGCTCATCTTTTTTGTCAGCTCAGCAGACTCCTGCAGTAATTTCAGTCCCTTAGAGCGGTGGTCTCCAGTGGACCTCTCTTGCTGACTAGCCCTTACTAAAATCAGCCATCTCTTTCAACCTTATCTCTTCAGAATATGACAGTTATATTGACAGCTTGCTATTGCGGTGGACCAGAGCAGGGGGAGTAGCGCTGGGCTATCTAGCTGAGCTAGGAAGGGACTAACACTGGTCCAGAAACACCATGTTTCCTTATGGTCTAGTCTGAGTTAGGGACTCTCAGCAGCTGGGATCAGAATTTTTGTAAAGCATAAGGAGTTGAATGAGAACTGCTAATATCAGATACTGATGTCTTCTAGCTCTGATGTTGGTGAACATCAGGAAGCTGTTGCTGAGGACTGTGAGACAGGCTAGACAAGTCTCATTGAAGGACCCTGTTTACTTAACAGATGGGAACTCAACCCATGCTTTTAGATTTAAGAACTGCATTTTTCATGTCTGAAGGCCGAGATATGAATCCTTCCTCCTCAGACTACACAATGGGTGATGGGAACTGCTGGGGAGTTCCCAGGAACTGGTCGGGCAGAGCAGTGGACTGGAATACCACTGGCATCCCTGAAAGATGTATTTCTGTGAATCTGTGTGGAGGAAGAGGAACAAGAGAAAGAAGAATGGTAGCACTTGAGACCCAGAGCTGCCAGCCATGGATGGCCTGGACAGTAGCTGATTTAATCAGCAAGAAGGCTCCTCATATTCCACGTGCTCTTCTCTGTTGCACTCTAAGTGCAAAATTATCAGGCTGAAGAGTAGCTGAGCTGAGAAAACACCCCAAATGAGTGTTTCTTCTGTCTGCTGTAGCAAACTGGCCTCCAGAATCAATTAATGAAAAAGACCTCAATGAAAAAACACAGATCAGAATTGTCTATAGGTTTAGACACATCTTTTTCTGAAGCAGTTTTGAAGTGCTCTGTGTCACTTTCTTTGTGCTGAAAGACCTGGGCCTCAGGATCTGGCTGAAAGGGCCACCCACAAAGAGCTTCTCCCATGAGATGTGTGAGTGATGGGTACCTGTACAAACCACACCAGCATCTTCTCTGTGCTCACAGTTATGGCTTCCCCAAGGAGAGGCTCTGCACTGGGAGAGAGCAGCTTCTCTCCCTGTGCAGTTGGCATCATCAAGCCAAATGGGGCCAGATCCTTGCCCAAAGTAAGCCCCATGGGTAGCCAACAAGGGCTTCCCACAGCCCAGCTGCCTGCACACCACTTCTGCCTCAGCCAAGTCCCAGCTGTCATCACACACAGTTCCCCAGCGCTGTCCGTAGAACACCTCGACTCTCCCAGAGCAGTGGGTTGACCCATCCACTAATCGAAGCGGGGCAGGTTCTGCAAAGCCTACAGGAAAAAAAAAAGAAAAACAACAAAACTCAGGAATGTATCTGGTGCAGCACACACTCTGGCTCATCTTCAGCCGGCTGTCAATCAACAGCCCCATTTTGCCAATCATTTTCCATCCACTCTGCCCCCAGCCTGGAGCATTGCAGGGGGTTGTTGTGGCCCAAGTGCAGGACTTGGTGCTTGATTTTGGTGAACCTCATCCCACTGGCCTAAGCCCATAGATCCAGCCTGGCCAGATCCCTCTGTAGATCTTTTCTACCCTCAAACAGGTCAACATTTCTGCCCTACTAGTGGTTGTCTGCAAACTGACTGAGGGTGCCTTAATCCCCTCATCATTATCATTGATAAAGGTATTTAAAGATAGCATGAAGGGAGACTTGGAGGCTCCTTGGGGCTCCAGATACATGGGAGGACCTGATACTGATACACTGGAAGGGACAATGCAGGCCATGGGAAGAACCTCACTTAATGCAAGAGGTTTTGGGGAACTTCAGAAGGAACTGTGTCTACAGGCATGAGGATGGGATGGTGGGGCTGCCAAAGCCACTGCTCTCTGCAGTAAGAGAGCATGCTATACCAAGGCACCCACTAGCCATGTGCATGGGGAGTCCTGTGATAATTCCTGCAGCACCATTGCCTTCTACTAATGGCTTGTGTCGTGGTGGATTTTAATTAAGGAGAAGAAGCAAGACCGCTTTAGGGCTTAACAGTATGAATTATTCTTTTATCTTACAGTTTTCTTGGGTGTTGGAGTCAGCACTGCTCCAAAGGAGACAGGGCCTCCTACAGCTCCTCCACCATTTCTCTATGCCCTACAGAACCCATAGAGTGGGATTCACCTGAGCACACAACACCAGCATCTTCTCCATGCACGCAGTTATGGCTTCCCCAAGGTTTTGCTCTGCATTCAGAGAGGGCAACTTCTGTTCCTTTGCAGGTCACATCATCAAGCCAAATGGGGCCAGGCCCTCCCCCAAAGTAAGCTGAGGAGGGAGCAGACAGAGCGGTCCCGCAGCCCATCTGCCGGCATACAACTTCAGCATCCATTATATCCCAGTTGTCATCACAGACAGTTCCCCACTGCTGTCCATAAAGCACCTCCACTCTCCCAGCACAGGGACTTGAACCGTTCACTAGTTGCAACTTAAGTGGATGTTTAATTCCTGCATTAAAATCAAACAAACAAACAAACAAACCCCACACCCAACCAAACACATTAAACAAAACCGAAAAACAAACAACAAAACCAGGATCAGGGATTGCACGTGGAAAGATTGCCTGGAGACTAAAGGCAAAGAGAGATCTCCACCAGCACTGCCCAGGACTTGACAAGGTGAAGGCCGATGAAGATCAAGTTCTAGGTCTTCCTCTGTGGTTTCAGATCCCAGAATTAGAGAGAAAAAGAGCATGTCTTGGGGATCCTTTATGAAGCACAACTATGCAGTTCCCACTCTGATGTTCCTCCAGGGCTGGGGTCTTGCTACAGATCAAGAAACCCACAAGTCTTATAGACCTGCTGGTGTCTTCATGTGAGATGGATGTTGAACTTGTAGCTAGTCAATGATGTCTGTGAAGCTACTCAGCTGGACAGAAATTGGCATTTGATTTAATGGCCCAAATAAACATTCAGCAGCATTTTGATGTCATAGGTGTTCCCCCTTAGGGCCTCTATCTCACCTTCAAGATTGTGTCAGATGCCCCAGGGCATCACTAATTGCACTTGGCAACTCTGTTTAGGGAACTGACTCCACCCCAGATTTCCACTGTTTGCAACAGGAAGACACCCAGCCCTGGTGGTGCCACCTGCATTTACACATATCTCTGGGTCTTAATATGGCTCTGAATCCCATTCCAGATCCAACTAGGGGGATGTGCGTTTGGAAATTTGGGTTGGTTTTCAGTGCTAAGTGGAGCAGCGTTTTGGAAATAGAGACACGAGAGAGGGCAGTGGGCAGCCTGCCAACCTCCTGATCCCCTTTCCACCTTCTGAGGTCTATGGTCCACTTGATGAAGTTTACTCCTCAGTTAACCATGATGTAGAGGGGTAGGGTACACTTTGAAGCCTTCCCCACCCAGTTCCTGGAGCTCAGCATTCATGGGACAGATCAGTGCCAGAAGCAGCTGTCCCCATCCTGCGACCTACTGGCAGCACTGATGGAGAAAGAAAATTTTGCCAACAAGCTTAAAACCTTCCCTCTATGCAATGCAGCCTCCTGGGTTTACACGAGGAGGGGTGTCAACATGAGTTACCTGAGCACACAACACCTGCATCTTCTCCATGGTTGCAGTTGTGCTCTCCCCAGGGTCTGGTCCTGCAGGCAGAAAGGTCAGCTTCTGTACCGGTGCAGTTCATGTCATCCAGCCAGATGTGACCAGTTCCTTGACCAAAGTGAGCCGAGCCAGGGGCTGACAGTGCTTCCCCACAGTCCAGCTGCCTGCACACCACTGTGGCATCGGACAGATCCCAGCTGTCATCACACACAGTTCCCCACTGCTGTTTCCAAAGCACCTCAAGCCGCCCCATGCAGCGGCTGGGACCATTCACAAGTCTGATGGGAGCTGAGTTGGCAACACCTGAATCCCAAAACAAGCCAAGTGGAAAAGGAGCATGAGGAAGGTTTTGACTGATGGTGGAGAATGTTAATATCTTGCCCTTGCAGGAATAATGCCATTTTGGGTCTGTTTGGGGAAGGATTGACAAAATGCTAACCACTTTTTTTTTCTTATTTTTTTCTTTTTTCTTTTCCCAGCAGGAACATTATATGAGAAGCTCACTGGTTAATTAGTGGTGTCAGTTTTTTGCAGAGATGGTGTAAGGACCTCTAACACATCTTTGCATCTCTATAAACAGCCTCAAGATCTTAGTCATCTGAGATAGTTCTGATCACGGGATTGCTGCTACCCAGACACATCAGATATTCAAAACCTTGCTGAGAAACAATTCCTTCCAACCATGCAACAGTCCAAACACACTCTCTGATGTTGTGTGTGACAGCTCCACAGCACAGTAACACCTGACTATACCCTGCACATAGGAAAATTAGAAGAAAACCTCAGATTACAGTCTTTGGGAACAAGGAGGCCTCAGAGCAAGTGCCCCCACAGAACCTGAAGGTTCTCAGATGATCTCTCCCCACAGTTACTGTGCAGCTCCTTGCTCCACATACAAGCCCATGAACATTCCTCCTGAGGTCTGCTACTCTCCCTGTATTGTACAAGTTATCAAAGGAAGCTTCCAGATCACTTGTCTGGGTAGGAATTATCCACATCCTTGTCCAAATGCTTGTCAGAGCTTTGCTATCCAGAGCTCATTCACCTGCTGCCATGTGGAGCTCTGTTTGTTCACCTAAATGAAGGCGCCTGGTACCATTTTTAGACCTGCATCCTCAAGAGCAGTAGCTGCAGTCCAGGATGAAGAAAACAAAACAACTCAAATGGTCCTGGACACCTACATTAAAGGAACAAGCTGAAGTCCATAGTGTAGGGTTCACCGCCCAGCAGCTGACAGTTCACTGCTGTCTCTGCTATTGTCCCAGACAATGAAGAAAAGAAGGTATCTCCAGTCAACATCCATCCATAAGGGAGGAAGACTTGAGATAGAGAAGGGCGTCCTTCCTTTCATGGGTATAAGGAAAATCCAGGCTCCTTGTCATGGTTCAGGGTCAGGGCAGCCCTTTAGACCTATAACAGATGCTCTCTGTTAACCCCCCTCTCCCCCCAAAGGGGAAGAAAAAGGGAGTAAGAGAGAGAGACTCAATGATTAGAAAAGGAAACTAGAACAGATTAAATTAAAATAATAGTAATAATAAAACTGAATACATGCAAATATATTGAAACCAATCCACAGATACCAGTTATGTCACTGTCACCACTGATGCTGCGGAGCAGGTACTGGGGGAGTCCCGGACTGGACCAAACAGCAGGTAGGAACTGGGTTCAGGGGCTGGATTCTGGTACTGGATTCAGGAACACACAGATCAGAGTCTTCCTCAGATGCCAGCTGAGGACCTGAACCAAGCTGAGCAGGGCTCAGCAAAGAAGGGGAAGATCCTCCTGATCCCTCAGCTTTATACTGAATATGACATCTATGGGATGGAATCCCACACTGGTCAGTTTGGGGTCACCTGTCCTGGCCGCTTCACCCTGCAGGTGCAGCCTTTCACTTTCTGCACCCCCAATGTGGTACACTAGATCCAACAGTAGCCTTGATCTGCACACCAACTCTTGGTACTAACTCTAACCATGGAGCTTTATCACTGCCAGAAGCTGACCCTGTCTGTGAAAACAGGCTGCTGACTCCAGACAGAGCAGTTAGAAGAACTGAGCTGAAAAGTAAAATCACTGAACAGAATTAGTTCTGTTCTCACTCAAACCAGGACACTACTGTTGAGATCTAAGCCTCTAGAAGATGCCAGAGATCCCTCCTTAGAAAGGCCCTGTCAGATGTTTGTGTTTATGTCTTTGGTCCTGGGTGCTTCTCCCCACGGCCTTTAGACACTTGCATCAGAGGCTCACCAGGTCCACTCTTCTATGCTGTTGGAAAGCACGAATGATTTTCTAACAAGCTTTAAATTCCCACATCATCCTTCTTGGTCATTTGCAGATCTGGCACAGCCTTTGCTTCATCCTGGCCCCTGAAACAGCCTCAACTTGTACCAGGTTTTGTTAAAAACCAGCAGCACTGTTTCAGTATAATTCTTAGCCAATTCCTCTACTACTTTTCTTTTGGGTTTAATTGTTGGATTATGCTGATTTGTAGGATATAAATTCAGATGGATTAAACACTGTCTCTGATTTATTCACTCTTAGGTTTTGGCTCCAACACAGACCTCTAGGGTGGAGGGAATAAAACAAGACTACATTTTGGATGACACAGATCAATCAAAGAGACCTCTGTCCTTGTGTCTGCATTTGTTTGTTCCCAGGGTTTGTCTCTGGGTGTTTGCATTGTTAATGCCTCTACTCTACTACTGTCCTCTCTTGTCTCAGAAATGACAATCCCTTTTCTAGTTCCAGGAGTTAAAACTCACGTTTCCTGGATCTTCAGTCTTTCGTTCCAGCCACGGAACCCATTTCCTTGCCAAGACTGGGGGTACAAGAGGGGTCAATCCATCACAAGTCCCATTTATCAAGCCATATCTGGAGCGCTTTTCTCCATGAGCAAAGGAGAAGACTTACCCCAAAGGCATGCCAAGAGGAAGAGCACAGTGCTCATCGTGGTTCCAGCGAAGGCACCCAAGCTCCCACTGAGGCCATCCCTGTGTGGGAGAAGATTTCCCAGTGGTCCCATAGTAGCAGCAAAGAGTCACACAGTCCTACTCCTGAAGGCCTGTTTGGAAGGGTAGAGCAGGAAGTAGAGACAAGTCTGTGGCTGTCTGGGGAAACAGGAGAGAAGGTAGTAAGGACTAAGTGGGAGGTAGATGACAAATATTCCTTACCCTGACTCCTCCCCTTATTTGGCCTCTCCCCCTTCAGCCTCCAGTAGTGGCCCCCTCCTGTCCCATTCATGTCCCTATGCTACTTCCCTCCTCCCATGCTCTTCTCTTCATCCACACAGGAATGCTGTCTAGGAATGAAGGAGTATAAGAAAAACAAGAAAACACTTTTTTTTTTTTTTTTACTGTCATGGTGGTCAACCACAGGAACAGGCTGCCTACAGAGGTTGTAGAGTCTCCATCCTTGGAGATATCCAAAACCTGACTTGATCTTGTCCTTTATAACCTGTTCTAGCTGACCCTGCTTGAGCAGTAGTCTGGACCAGATGAAGAAGAGGAAGAGGTCCCTTCCCACCCCAGTGACCCTGGGGATTAACTCCTGCCTGAACTGGGGGACAGTGAAGCACAGACTCCATAGAGTGGTGGTGATGAAAGGTCTTTTAGGAACTGGATGGGGCCACATTCATGATGTCACTGTAAACCACTTGCAATAAAGAGAACTTCAGGATCAAAGACTGTAATGTGGGATATTGTCCTAGGACAGGGACAAAAGCATGTGCAAATAAGAGGTTGAAGTAGAGAGCAGAAGATGAACATGACATCTGGAGTGGTACAGCTTACAAGGATGCTGCTTAATGTCAGCTGGGATGAATAACCCTGGTGAGCCTACATTTCTAGTATCAAATACTGGTGATTAAAATAATAGTTGTTTTCAGAAAAAAAACCCCAAACCTTTACATTTACTCACAGTTTATTTATTTTCAAGACTAATCTGCCTTTGAGGAATGACATTACTAGGGAAAAGCTGCATTTTGGATACCTACAGAGCCAAACACCCAGTCACCAGCTCAGATTCATCCTGATGAAGATGATTTTGATGCCATGGACCAGTTGTTTGCAGGGACACAGATTATGGATGAATTTTTTGACATGTGTGATGGTATGGTTGGTCTTGACTTTAGAAGGTGTCCAGGATGAATATTTAGAGGCATGAGGAACAATATAAGGTGCAAAGCCTGTCTGCCTATCTCTCCTGTCCCTGTGAAGAAGTTTTTGGCTCTGTCATCTTCACTGCTCACCTTCAAGTGATCCTAAGCTGCTATTTCATCATCATTTGCTTTCTCTTTTTCAGAAGAAACAAATCCAACTCTTTTGCCTTCTGCTTATTGATCATGTGCTCTAGGTCCCTGGTTATCTTGTTAGCTCTTACCTTTGAGGGAAAACATGGCACAGACCAAGGCTGAATGCAGAAACCCTTTGGATCATAGCATATATTCCAGTCTTTCAATTTATTTGATCTTTCTTATTTCCCACTACACCTGCCCCACCCCCAGGCACTGTGGGAGTGTGGGAAACTTCCAGACGGAAGCAGAAGCACATTCTGAGTGACATTTGCACAGGAAAAGTATCAGGAGGTAAAAGTTACTCAATCATATGCTGTGAAGAAAATTGAGCACATGAGCTGGCAAGTGAAAGGACCAAAGCAGGCTCCAGGAAGGACAAAGATAATCAGCCAAGATGAGAGGACTTGTGAGATATTGAAGTAACAATCAACAAGCCTTATCTGCTGTGGACAAAATATTTGTGGCATCTTCTAGCCGCTGAGTCCTCATGCCCAGATCCTGGTCAGAGGTTTTGATTAGTCTCCCTGCTCTGCCTCACATTTTCAATCAAGATGTGTCTTTCACAAGTAGCCATTGTTCCTTCAGCTTGTGTTCTGAACCTACTATTTACTATTACTTGCTTCAGCTTCAATTGGCTTTGTAGTTCCTTGTTTACCCTTCAGTCCTATTCGTCTTGACCTTCAATATAACCCTATATATCTTCTTTGTCCCCACTTACTGGAAACAATAGGCCTTTGGCCAACTAGTGGAGCAGCTCTGCATTCCTCTGCTCCTACAGGTCCCCCAGCTTTTGAAAGCATCCTCCCTTGGCTTATATCCCCTCCCTGTATTTGGAGGATGGCACTCTACTGTGTTGCTATTTCCTAGAGTCTGCCCGTGAGCATGTAACATAATTTGTTCACACAAAGCCATGATGCAGCATTGATGTAAATCTGTGATGTCAACAGCGTGGGAAGGAAAGGGATGTTGTGCTGGTTGCAGAATGAGCCAGACATGGCTTCAGTGCAAGTGTCCGAACAGGGCACACAGATGACTGGAGCACAGCATATTATACAAGAATGGAGGTGTTCTCTGAAGGGAGAATAACCAGGAGCTGAGGACAACCACCACACAGGCAAACCAATGACCTCAGCCAAAGGGAACAGTCCTGAGGGACAGAAGAGCAGTGAAGGATAAGGAGAGTCATGGGATCTACAAACAGTACAATAATTATAGCATCATAGAATCATTTAGTTTGGAAAAGATCTTCAAGATCACTGAGTCCAACAATCATCAAGCACCATAATCATCAGTTGAAGACAAGGTAATGAGCCAGCACCAAGGTCAACCCAGGAAATCTAAGCAACAACTTTGGAAAAAGTCTGGAACTGTCACCCCCACATCAGAGCTTAAGTAAGGATTGAATGTACTGCCCAGCCCCGAAATGCAGCTCCTGATCAGAAGGTGTGGGTGGCAGTGTAGGCTCCAGGCTTGGACAAGTAAGGCCTATAAATGCACTCAGCATCCTGACAACGAGTGGAAACATCAGTCCTAATTTCAGTGGGTTTAGAGAATATCTTGCAGCTTTTTATCTCTTTCTTTTTGTCTTGGTTACTGACCTGGTCATTGGGCAGAATGTGTTGGCCATGGCAGATGTGCAAGGTGCAGGTGTGTGTGGCCTGCTCTTCGCAGCTAACAGGGCTACTTGGGTCAGGTCAGGTCATGTCATCTTCTGGCTGTGACATTGCTCAAGACTTCAAATGGATGTCTCATCCCTACTGACAAGGAAGGAAGGCATTGCTGCCTGTTCCAGGACAGCTTTCCTTCTCTGGACAGTGTCTTGCCAAGCCTGGAACCATCATCCATTGCCTGGTGTCTCTGGCTGCATCTGTCAGGAAGCGAGGCTGTTACAATTACAAGTAGTAATTTGGCAGCAGTACCACTGCAAGGAGCTGGGCTTCCCTGTGGGCTCTGTGGAGGCTCAGGGGTACACAAACCACAGAGCTGTGTCCTGGCCAAGATCCATAAAAGTCCTTCCCCTTCTTTCTTTCCCCAAAGCCTCTCTGTGGAGATATCATCTAAATCTTGTAGAAATCTGATTATCTGGGGTGCTTTTGTCTGTGGTCCTCAGGGAGAACCAATTCCACACTATGCTTCTTTCAGCACAAGGACAAGGCTGTGCTTCTAAATTCCACCATGTCTTGCACAACTGTCCTTGCTCCATTGGAACTCATCATCTGGTTTCATTTTTGTCAGGATGGATCAAGGGCAGTGTGACAGCAACACTGTCTTGTCTGCACACAGCATCCCAGAATGGTGGGGGTTGGAAGGGACCTCTGGAGATCATCTGATGCCACCCCCTGCTCCAACAGGGTCACCCAGAGCAGGGGGCCCAGGATTGCAGTGTCCAGGTGAGTTTGAAATCTTTCCAGAGAAGGAGACTCCACAACCACTCTGGGCAGCTTGGGCCAAGCTCTAACACCCTTACAGTCTCTTTCCTAAACTCTTTCACAACCACCCTGCCACCAGAGCTGACCATGCATGTCCATCTTGGACATGTCTTGTGCACTTGATGAGTTCCATCTTTGGCTTGGAAAGTGGAGGGGATGCTTTAGTAGCACTAGCAGTCATACCAGTTGGTGTTTGTGTTTTGCAGGGTGGTTTTTTGTTTTGGTTTTTTTTTTTTGTAGCCTTGTGACTTCAGGAGGCTTTTCTAATCATGTATTTTTCACATACTATTCTTCATCATCAAAGGATGATTTCTTATTTATATAAAAAATCTAGACATTTGACCTTAGGGGGACACCTCACCGTTGATTCTTCCTGTCTGAACTAACCTATCTACTTGATTTTTTTTTTTTCCTGTGGAATCTGTCTGTTCTCTGACAGCTGCTGTTCCTACATTTCCATGATCTCTTGTGCTTGCTTTGGTGGACTGGGCTCCCTTGCTCACACATGGGAGTGCTGTCAAGGCTGCCTGAGATGTCTTCTGCCCCTCCTCTAAAACCCTCCAGCTAAACAAGCTCCTGGTCTGTCCCTCGATGGGCAGCTCCTTGTTGTACAGTTCAGGGTGACCAGAGCATTCAGAAACCCTTGCCCGCTCCTTCCCATTTTTATCTGTCCCTCCTGAGCTTCTTGGGAATACCAGATTCTCAGGGCAGATGTTGCTTTTCCTCATATTTTCTGTCTTCGATTGCTGCTTGTGACTTTTTCTTCTCAACTTTTCATCCAAACCTGAGGTGGCCTCTCAGGCTTGGCTTAGCCTGCTCTTCTCTTGCTGAGGCCACCCTGACCTTTCACTGAAATACTTTTTGTTTGAATAAATTCAGCCTCTTTGTGGCTTTTGCTGATTTAATGCCTGGCTTTATGGTCATGGGCTGATGGAGATGTTTGTCAGTGGGTCGCTGTGGCAGGCAGGGCTCAGTTCACTTGCTCTCATGGGCTCACCCTGCTGCGAGGGCTCTGCAAGGAGCTCAGCATCTGCAGCAGGGACACTGAAAATACCTCTCGTGTCTGTGTGGTTCACCCAGATGTGATATCCTCACACTGCAGCCTTGGAGATACAGTAGATAGAGCTAGTAAAACCAACAGACTTTGTGTTAATACATCAAGGCAGGGTGCAGGATTTGCCTTGATCTGAGCTTCTTTTAGCTGTGACAGTGATTGTCTAACATTCAGTTAAATTTTGCCCAGTGGTAACAACAAATTGGAAATACATCAAAAAAACCACACCAAAATTCCAACCAAACACCAAATTGTGGAGCTTTAGAGAAATATCAACTTTTCATGTTCACTGAGGCTGAGGGGGTACCGTGTAATTTATTGGTATTTATTTAATTTATTGTGTCATTTGTTATTATTAATTTACTCAACATGCAGATGTATTGTGACTTTTGTGTAGACAACTTGTAGCTATTATTTTTCCTGCAATAATCATATCACTAGAGCTCTAAGTGTTAATATAATTGCAATTAGACCAATAATTGTAGGTCTATATTTGTTGTCAGTTACTGACTAGTCCAATAATTGTTGCCAATACTTCTTGGACTGTTAAAATGTGAATTAAGCCAACAGTAAGTTCATGGCTCTCTCTAAAAGGTATGTTCTCCTTGTTTGCCTGTAACAAAGACAATTAAATGCAACAATGATTTGCAAAAATGTTACAAAGTTTGCATTCATACCTGTCTGTATTTTAAAGGAAATGAAATTATTTTTATTTCCCAGTTCTGATAATTGTGCACAGCCTAACAGAGGGCCAAACCATCCAGAAATATTTATAATTATTTTTAACACCTTCAAAGAACATGTTTGAAAGTGAGTCATGGAGCTAATGGGATGCTGTAAGTCCTTAAGGGATGTGCCATGGCCCTGCTAAGGACATGAGGGAGTCAAAACAACTCTAGTGGGAGGTGTCCCTGCCTGTATAAGGAGGGTTGGAACTTGATGATCCTTAAGGTCCCTTCCAACCCAAACCATTTTGTGATTCCATTCTTTAATTTTGGAGCTTCTCCATTATTCTTGTCTCAACCATTTTGCATCTTTCTGCTTTCACCTTTCTTCTCTTCCATGTCTGAGCTGTCTGGCAGCTCAGCTATGTTCCATTAATTCTACTGTGATGTGGTGAGGCTAAATCTGGAGTACTATGTCCAGCTGTGGGCTGCCTAGTTGCGGCAGGGGAAGACCCCCAACAGACAAAGCAGATGAAGCAAACAGGGTGTGCCAGAGCAGTTTGGCATCTTGGCTATGAAGCTGCACCCCACAGTGCTTAACTGGTGCCTCAGGACTGGACCCTCAGTAAACAGGCTTGGAGTCTGGGCTTATCTGTGCTTTTTCTGGGCTGGTCCCCTCAACCAGTCAGAATGACCACAGCACACCCTCAACGAGGGTATAACAGGGGTCCTGACTAAGAGCTGGATGAGATGGTTCTTTGCAGAGCAGCGGGCTTGGCAGCTGGACCCTCCCCTTGGACACACTAAGGATGGATTGAATAGGCATCTTCACCCTGATTTGAGTGAGTGGGCTCTTGGCCACTGTTATGCAGGTAGTTTCCTGTTTATGAGTGAGTGTGTGCCCATTTGGGTCATCTTTACCTTAAGTAGTTAATTCCCAACAGACATCCGAAAGGGTGTTTGGTCAGAAGGAGTGCTGGGTGAATTTGGTTGCAATAAACCTTCATTTTGGATAACAGTTGCTGTTTTGTTTGTGGGTGCCTCTGTGACACCAGTTCAAGTGAGACAAGGAACTGCTGTAGAGTGTTCAGTGGATGTTTCAAAGATGATGAGGAGCCTGGAGCATTTCTGTGCCCAGGACAGGCTGAGAGCCCTGGGGCTGTTCAGCTGGAGAAGAGATGCCTTAGGGGGTCCTGATCAATGCTGATCAAGAGCTAAAGGGCCCCCAGGGAGCAAGAGGATGGGGCCAGTCTCTTGTCAGTGGTGCCCAGTGACAGGAAGAGGGGCAACGGCCATGAACAGGAACCCAGAAGTTTCCATCTGATCTGGAGGAGAAACTTCTTTGCTGTGCGGGTGTTGGAGCCTGTCCCAGGCTGCCCAGAGAGGTTGTGGAGTCTCCTTCTCCAGAGAGATTCCAAACCCACCTGGACATTGCAAGGCTTGACTCCCTGCTCTGGGTGACCCTGCTGGAGCAGGAGGTTGGATGAGATGGTCCTCAGAGGTCCCTTCCACCCCTCACCTTTCTGTGATTCTGTGATTAACATTGGTGACATTCGACCTGCATCAAATTGGAGCATTAATCATGGCAGTTTCTGGGACTGTTTAAAAAAAACCCAAACCTCACAAAAATCCCAGAAAATCCCCTTTCTTTAGGAAAAAGTTCCTGTAA
>JANHFY010152385.1:0-13995 GCA_027560095.1 Chloroceryle inda
GCCGCCACCCAGCTACATTTTCCCCCTGCCGCGTCTTAAAGTGCGGCCGGGGGTTGGGGTGAAACCCCGAAACCCCTCAAAACCTACGTGGGCGGGCCCTGGAAACAGCGGCCGGCGGCGGAGGGGCGGAGCCGAAGGGGCGGAGGGCGGTGGAGGGGCGGAGCAATAGGCCGTGTCACGAGCGGCGGAGGGCGGGGCCTCCAGCGAGGATGGGGGGGGAGCTTCCGGCGGGACCAGGCACGCGCCCTGCGGCTCTTTCTCTCTGACTCGGCTCAGCGGAAGTGCCCTGACGAGGAGAGCGCCCCCTGGCGGGCAGCAGCACGGCGGACGCGCCCCGCCTCCTGGTGGCCTCCCGGCCCGTGGCGCCTTCCTCTGTGCCGCGCAGGAGGCCCCGGGTGCCCGGTGACCAGCTCACCCCCCGTGGTGAGGGCGGCTCTCCCTTCACAACCGGCTGATGGAGGTGGACGATCGAGAACGATGCTGTGTCCTCCAGCCTCCCCAGAGCGCGGCTGTAGCAGCTCTGCGCGTGTCCTGGCCATGCGACCACTCAGCTTCAGGCTCCACAGCAGCCAGACCCTCCAGTTAACGGGCTCCTTCCCCTGGGCGCTGGACAAACTGGTGCCACGATGCTAGAGGAGGAACCAGACACGCCTCATAGCCCTGGCCACGGGGCCTGGCCGGGTGGGAAGCAGAGCTGCCCTTCAGCATGGAGCCCTCTGCACCAAACCTCCGCACAAGGCTTGTGGGTACCCCCGGGTTCATTGCTGGGGCTGTTGCAACCTGGCAGAAGCAGCTTTGTTTCTGCCCGTGCTGGGGCATTCCTACTGCCTAGGTGGAAGAAAAAACAGCCAGATAGCAGACAAGGACAACACTATCCATCAAGAGGGAGCACAGAAGGGTTCAAAGACTTAGATGTTTGTTTCATTCAAGGATTTAGGGGCTTTGGCCAGATATTCTTGGCTCATTTGTCCTTCTTTTAGCCCGGTACAGGTGTGGGACACAGCTCAGCAGTGGCCAGGAGGCTGACTGTTTACTTTTTCATCATCTGGCCTTTATCACCCAGCAGGGAACTGCATTAACTAGTTGCTGAGGACCCACAAAGCTTCACCCAGCACAGGAGCTGGTCAGGAGCTCTTACCTCTCACCACCCCAAGCTCTGATGTGCTTGGACAATTTCTGTCACAAGGCAGCTTCACAGCTTGTTCCCACTTCATGCCACCTTTGGGAGCAGGCCCCATCATGAGGCTCCCCCATGGAGCACACAGCACTACAGGGCACCCGTGCTCAGCCCCCAGCCTTTGCCACTTCTCAGACAACTCACATCCCCATTTCTTTTCAAGACCAAGCACACATACCTGAGAGGAGGAAGCATCCCCACCTCTGCTCCTCCTTCAAGAGAGATTTGCTAGAAGGGCCCAGTCATAATTCCTATCCCTTTCTTCCCCCTGTATAAAAGCAACCTTCACAGCTCTCTATTTACACCAAGCTTTCTCCAGGCTCCTCAACCCTCTTAGCAGGACAGTTTGCTCTCCACTGGGACACCCCGTAACCTGTCTGCGTGAGCCACCTCCAGAAGCAGCAACAAGGAGCAGTGGAGTTCCCTGCTGAGGTTTCACCTCTATTTCCCAGCCCCCTGATGTTGAGGTTGTTTGCAGAGGCAGTCCCAGACACAGCTTTTCACCAATGCCAAGGTAGAGCTCATTTATGAACACTAGTTTGAAATAATCTTCATACTTGCTTTTCTCTGGCAGCTTCCTAGCAAGGATCTCAAGTCTTTCTGTAAAGTGGAATAAGCTAAACCTCAGAGGCCCTCCTTGTATTTGGCATTACAGCCCTTTTGCAGCTGGAAGAAAATATTCCAGCTTGGTTGTGTGTCTCGCCTGAAGCCACACAGTGAATCACTGGCAGGAAAAGGAACTGAACTCAGAAGCCTCTTTAGCTGCCAGCTCTGGCCATCAGACACTTCTTTTTCTTCCAGCCTTGGAGTTATTTAACTTGGCACACATGTAATACTCAACATATATGTTTTTCCATTACAACAGCAAACACCAGAATGTGTCTCATTTAACAGCTTTGTGCCTTCCCTCTGAAACAGCACACCAAGAAAAGCCAAGGCAGAAGGATCTAAAAAGCGTGCTCTCTGGTGGGCTCCTCAGTTGTCCTCACCTGAGCAAGGATCAGCTGCATTGCACACCCACTGCTAGCCTCTGACCGTGTCGAACAGCCCAGCAAGCTCTCCAGCAGGAGTCCTAGGGGGTCTGGTTATGGCAAATGCTTGGTCTCAGCAGACTTGTTTGGGCTATGGAGTGACCCACACATCTCTGGGTACACAGATCAGCCCATTCTCATCTAAAATCTCTCTTAGCAACAAACAGAGGTGGGTTGTGAGCACAAGCAGATACAGGCAAGCTGGCCTTGCACAGTCCCACCTGCCAGGCCCCAGCAACAGTTCTTCATCCACCTCAGCCACTGCATGGAGGGACACCAGCTTCATCCCCATGGTAGCAGTCAGTGATGATACTCATCCGGGCAGTTACTGCATCCCACTCCTCAATGTTCTGGCACCTCCTCAGCAGGGCATGTGGTACCTATGTGGGGCACTCCGCTCAGCCTGTGGCCCAGACTTTGGGATCCCAGTTATGCTGTCACCTGCTGGACGGACCCTCCATCCTCTGCTCCTGTGACCCAGTAAGATGTACCATCATCCTTCCTCTCTCAGTTGCCCTGGATGCCTTTATCTGCTGGACGAGGTGAGCTGGGCTTCCTGAAGTTTACTTTGGATGCTTGGTAAGCAAGTAGGTGTGGTAAGGATGCTTTATCACCTTGGGAACATGGCAAAAAACAAACAGCTCTAAGTCGGCATGGAAATACCCTCCCAAGAGGGGCAGGCAGGAGGCCAGAATTGAGTGCGCAGCTCTGGGGAGTTTCAATCAGCACCAGCCTGGCTGCTTGTAACACAGGCAGGGCATGGAATGAGGGCATGAAGGGCTATTTGCATGCTTCTCAGTCCATCAAGCAGGCTGTGATTCAGTATTTAAGCCAGGAAGGTTCTGGCTGCTGACCTTCAGAAGCACAGGTTTAGTGTCACTGGCAAGGTGCTGGGAGGGGGAGCAGGAGGGTCTCTGGAAATTTACCCCAAAGGCTACGAAGGACAGCAGAGGTTTACTGCTCCACAAAACAGCTTTATTATCACCCATCATTAGCACTATAAACTTTTAATATTTGCCACCATGGAGCTCCTTGTACTGATCATTAAATTTTCTATACTTTAAATATTATTTGTTTGTTGAAATTAACCTGCCATGAATAGGAAAACCTCAATGGGAGACAAAGAAGGGCTCATACACACATCCCAGCAGTGTGCGAAAGGCAAAGAGCACGAGGAACCTGGTGGCACTCCAACCCTTCACTTTTTGGTGCCACCACTAATGCAGAAAAGGCGATGGACTGAAGAATGAACTGTTGATCTGTTGCTCTACCCTCAGATTTAAATTCAATCCCCACTGCATTCTTCTATTTTTTTTTTCTTGTGACAGGAATTAAAAATCCAGTGTTACAGAGTCTTTTCAGTCAAACTCAGAAGTGTTAAGAAATATGCAAATCAGTTTTATAAAATTGGCCATTTGGGAAGCAATGTTGAATAGCAAACCATTTTCCTCACAGATCTATTAGGAAAAATGGTCTCGTAATTAAATGCAAAGTTTTTATGGAATTAACTTTTCAGGCAGGCACTTAACCTTCCCTACCTCCTGCTCTCTGAACCAGAAATGTGGAGTTTAGACTCATCTTGTCTTCAGATCCCAGTCCTGTACTGTACAAACCTGTTTTGGGTAGGATCCACTTGATAAACCAAAACTCAAGCCACCAAACCAAACAGAACAGACATTCTGTAATGCCTGCATAGTGTCTTAAGCGGCAAAGACCTCTAGTGGCAGGACAAGGAAGAATTTCCAGTCTGGAAACCAATCCCTTCCAGTCTGATACGTGGCATCTTACAATTTCTCAATAAATTGACCATACGCTACCTTTAAGTGGGCTCCTTGCTCCTGTAAATATCTTTTTGCAAATCTTCCTTTGGAGAGATGGGGAGGGTCAGTAGAAGGTTCTCAATCCACTTTTATTTAGAACTAGTTTATACCTGTCTTTTCTTGTGTGTATATTTACTTCAGCCTGTGATGAGTTTTATTACTTTAGGAAGAAACATGCCATTAGGGCTTTCATTTTGCTGGGATTGATAAATAAATTAATAAATAAATATTGTGTTCTTACAAATCACTCTCTTCCCCTTTTCTACATCTATTTAATTTTGACTTAGTATTTTAGAGGAGGAATGCACAGAATTAGATTACTCAAGGTATTTTCCCAGGCCCTTTGTCTTAATCCAAACTTCTGTCATGGGGAATTTCCATGGATACTACAACCAAAATTCCACAAATTTACAGAAGAAAAACTTTTGGAGGTTGCAGCCTGTGAGCTCCTCCTTTTGCCATCAAAGCACTGAACAGCAAATTAGAACCCTGCACCTCTGATTATCAGCTATATAGCAAGACACTATGGTGGTTTTTAGTTCAGTGATTGTGATGGAGCTTTCACTGCTTTCTTTCAGATGTCACATGACCTCTGGTAGCTACTGTGACTGTTAAGTTATTCAGACTCCCCTCCCCAAGGCCAGCAATTGCATTTGTACATCACTTTGCTTTTTGGTGAAAAAAAGATCACTTAAGAATCTGGAGGGATGTGCTATTCATCTCTGAAATCCCCTGGACATCACTGTAAACTGTATGTAGCTTCAGTCATTTGGACTAAGGCGCACATCTTTGACTCAAGACCAAACAGGTTCAGTCAAATTCCTCCCACAATGTCAGGCAGGGACCAGTGCTCAGAACGGATCTCTTCTCTACAGCCGCATTCTGTCCTTCTCAGATCAGTAGTGATGCTTCTCACCAACATCTGTGCTCAATCCAGAGGGGAATATCTCCCTTTCCCTGTGCTGTATTTGTACCTCCTACTGCAGTGTATCACACTCAGAACAGTGCTGTACACATCTTTTCCTGGCAAAAAAATGTATTTTATAGGGACATTTGCATTGAAATATTCTCCTAATTTCTCCTCCTGTGACATGCCTTCAGCTCGCGTTGTTTTAGCACTGACTGCCTCATCCCGAGGCTGATCTTACATTGTCTTTGAGCTACAGAAGGAAGAATAAACATCTACAAATCAGGCTTCTCCGCTTTGTTTTTTTAACCTCCTCTCTTGTACAAGAAGTCTAGATTAAGTTTGATTTTTTTTTTTCCCTTGCTGCAAACATGAGGTATTTTACCCAGAGCATTCTTCCATTTTCCAGACAGACAGACAGACACAAGAAGGAGAGCGTGAACATGTTACACTGTCTCTCTGGGTTTGCAAACAGTGCTCACAAAAAGTTCTGGCTTTAATGTAGTCTTGTCAACAAGCTCATTCTCTACAGCGAGTGACACTTTAGATTCTCATCCAGCATTTTTAATGAGGGTTCCCCTAACAGGCTTCAGGGATTTCAACAGGATTTTAAGAACCTTGCACAACTGCACTCTAACCAGAGAGGAGCTAAGGTTCCACAAAGCAATGCAACCCAGCGGCAATGACACTCAACAGAGCTCTTCATGTCAGTGGTTCTCATTTAGTTTTACAAGAGCAACTGCAAAAGGAACAACACACACAAACATTTGTCCCAACCTCAGCTGCTAGCTTCAAAACCAGAAATGAACTTCTAGTAGCCATGTTGTGCTCCTGTTTTTAATGTGCACATGTAAATAGAGTTTTAAGAACCTCTCTGGCAGCTGTGTAAAGAATTACATTACAAAAACAACTCCAAATTTAAAGTTGAAAGACATTTTTGGTTTAAGATTTTCATCTCCTTCCTGGCAAAAAAAAACCAAACACCAAAAAAAAACCCCAACAAACAAAACAAAACACAAACAAAAAAAAAACCCACAAACCCACAAAAACTGTCTTGAAAGAATACTTCACAAGCCTCTTCCAGATAAAGAACAGCTGTAGGAAGCTGCTGTAAATCTGAGAATGGGGAGCTCTTCCAAAAGGACTTTCAGAAGCCCTGATTATTTATACTTTCATCTTTCCCTTTCTTTTCCTATTACCTCATGTTGTAGTGGACCACACATAATAACAGCTCTACCGGTCTGTAATTCTGGAGACCTCCACACAAGATACCTATGCTCTTCAGGGATGTCAGGGATGAGACCAGTAACAACAGCAAGACTCAAATAAGCTACTTCCCATCTAGCTGCTTGAGCTGGGACTGGCATCAACTTGCTTAGTTTTAGGCAGACCATGGATGTAGCTTACAGTGCAGATGCATTGGTTCCAGTTCAGTCACAAAGGCTCTTCAAGCCAAAAACGCTCTGTAGACACTTATTCCTATTTTAGGCTAAGGTAAACCATGTCTCAGTTTCATCTTTGCCTTTCCACATTAGGAATCTAGACAACTAACTTGGACACAAGTATATAAGCAAAATCACACCCATTTATTTTTATAATTTTCTGATGACTGCTGGGGAAAAAAAAAATAATCTACTGAGGTGAAGATCACAGCTCAGAAGTGCTGGGTTTTGTTGCAGTCACAATAGACAAAGCCAGAAAGGGGTAAGGACTGAAACGCAGCCCAGAGGAAAGACAGACGAACAGTGGTGAACAGATGTGTCACAGGTATTTTGTGACACTTGGGTGCAAAAAAGCCTGAGCAGAATAGACCAGTCAGGCAGAAAGCACGTAAACCACTAAAGTACATTCTCTGCTGAAAGGTGGCAGCTTTTCTGACCAGGATACCTTATAGAAACTGCAGCTCTCATCTGTGAAGTCAGAAATTGAGCTGAGGTGAATTTCTAAATAATAAAATGATATTTTGGCTCAACATTACATATTTTGTCTTTGCTTTTGCACATAAATAAATTTCCCAAGATTTTAGAAGTTTGAAGCATTTCTGAGACGTCCCTGTTCTCCTCTGCCATTTAGGGGTCAGTCTAGCCACATCTGCGCTAGCCTTGAGGCATGCCTCTAGAGCTTTGAGAGAGCAGGAGGGTTTCATTGGGCCCTGGGATATGGCCTTACTAAGCACATTGAAATGGCAGAGGTACTCAGTGGAAGCAGTTAGTTAACTCAGAGCCATCCACCACTCTCAAGATATCCAGTTTGCTCCCCCTTGTCCCAAGCACATCCCCTACATTTTTCAGTTTACCCCAGTACCAGCCAAGGTCCTATTTTTGTGAAGAAATGCAACACTGGTCAGAACCTGGGGAGGGCCAGTGACACATGTCCCACAGGGACTTGTGCCAAAACTCGGAAGCCTAAAAGCAAGCTTTTTTTCCCCCATTTAACTAAGAAACCTTTGCTCCTCTCTCATAAAAGGGGAAGTCTTGTGCCTCTGCAATATATGGTTCTGCACCTTTTGCCTCTGTTCCAAAACCAAACAAGCAAACAAACAAAACCAAAATAAAAGGATCGTGTTAATTTCATCACCGGGAAAAGACTTTTTTCCAGATAGATACAGACCTTTCCTGAGTTACGGAAGGTAAAACATTCTTTAAAAAACCCTCAGCATGAAATGGAGAGAATAAGGCCCAATTCACACCTTACATTTTTTTCTTAAGGAGGTCTTCGTGCAACTCTATGTTAGCCTTCAGTCTGAGCCAAATTGCCTGGAACAAAGGCTCCTGTTGGTCCAAACAATCAATTTTAAACTCTTCCCAAATTGAAGTGTCTAGCAAAGCTCTTTGTATAACCCCCACATTAGAATATGAACAATTTTAGAAGCAATCTTCCAGAAACTGCCATTCTGAGTTGCAAAAGCTTTGAATTTACAAATATTTCAGTGTGTCAGGAACAGTTCTCTGGCAAATTTAAGTGTTATTTTCCTAGAATAAGTAATCAAGTGAGCTGATGTGAGTCAGTCTCTGCTGTAAAAGATGCACAAGATTTACCATTAATTCAGACCAGCTCAGAATCATCAGTCCTATGCTGATGCATTGATTGAGATGGAGGGAAGCCTGATGATTTCTAGAACCAGTACCTTGGGATGAACAGGATTTGGAGGACTGGCTGGGGTTGAAAAGAGATACCATTTCATATAGCATTTGGCATTATGTCCTTATTTAGCCTTAGCCAAGTAACAATCCATCTTTCCTGGGCACAAAGCAACAGACCAAAATCAGAACCACAGCAAGGACAGCACATGCTCCTAAATCATCAGTGCAGGGGCTCACTACAATTTAAAATGAAGCCATCTGACACAGGGATTATCTCTGTGGCTGTCTTCCTGAGTAGGAAGACAGGATGCCTTGAGTTTCAATCTGTCACCTAACTGCCGTCAGAAGACAAGTGTGGTGGAAAACAGCCTACAAACATGTAACAATGCTACAACTTTTACCTACTTGCCTTTTTCCAATGGCTAACAAATGAATTAATATGACACATCAGATATAGGTCTCAAATCCAATTCTTAAGGCAGAAAGATTGCATTAAAACAGCTTCAGTATGAAGTAGAAAAAGACCTTTGTGGCAAATTGATTTTAGCAACATCACCAGGAGCTTCTGACTCATGAGTCCCATTCCACTCAGCTGCACACTCAAACCACCACTACCCCACATACCTTCCAAACCAGCATGATTCAGCCCACTTGGAGCTCTGCCACAAGCAGCTGGACAGAAGACAACTGATGCAGCCCTAAAGCATCAGCTAATGAAGAAATTATTTTTATTCCAGGTTGTAATTAAGGCATACTTTGTCACACTGCTACTGGCTGAGGCAGGAACACTACTGACAAGTTCTACCAGGAGAAACAGCAGATGGGATCAGGTTGTTATTCCACTTCAGACCAATCCACGTTGGCTTGAGTCAACCTCAGACCAACTGAACGTAGCTTTTTCCTTGCATGTTTCTGCTGTCTGGCAGGTATCCCAGATGAAGGGGCTGCTGTGTTGCAGACACAGAAGAGGGTGCTCTATCTCTAGCCATTAGCAGTAAGGTGTTGCCCGGGCTGTTCCGGGGGCCCTTGGTGCAATGGAAGGTGACATTGCTACAGCAACAAAAAGTGCAAGACCCCAGTGCCAGACGCTCTGCCTCCCAACAGCTTCTCAGGCCTGATGTTCCCTCTGTCCCTATAGACTAGTTATTGTAGTTTTCATGGTAGAGAGACACAAAATATCCCATATATGCACTTAAAGCAAAATATTTAAGGACTTTCACGTCCTCCTGCAAGTCAAATTTGACATCTCCTTCGGGGGGCCACCGACAGCTTAGCCAGTTTCCAGGTGGGGAACTCTGCTTGCTGAGCAGTTCAATGGTAAGTTGACAGCTCCCTCTTCTGTCAGAAATAACTAAAAGCAGCCTAAAAATCCAACCTACTATCACTTGGAGCAGGGGACTTGAATAACAGAAAATAGACATTTTCTCTCATTTTTTACATGTAGGTAGGGGAGTCTCCAGAAGGAGGTACAGGACCCCACAGCCAAATGCACAGAGCGCTTCCAAAGCTTCCGTTCTTAACCCATCCTGTTGCAGCCGATTTGGGTGAGCCTTACAGCCAGCAGCAGGGCACGGCCAAGACATCCTTTTCCTTACAGCTGCAGAAGCACATGCAAGGAGTTCTGCTCTGGTCCTTCTGTGACTTGGCTTCGCTAGAGTGTAGCAGCAGATAGCAGGAATGGAGCAGAGCAGAGGCACTGTCCAGCTTCAGGACACTGGAGGTTCTTGTAGGCCACTGGCAGGTCTGTACTTGGTGCTCAGCTACAGCATGTTTCATGTGGAGGGGGTGTCCCTTTGTCCTGCCCTTCTGCATGGAAGAAAAATAGTGGGTTGACTGAGCATTTCATGGCAGGCTGAAATCATATGAAAATTTAGTCCCCATAGGATGTGTTTTGTCCCTGATGTGCTCCCTCTACTGAAATCTATTCCCTTCCTATTCTATATTGTAATGTTTTTACAAAGCATTATCATTTCTGTATAGATTTGTTGCTGGATTCTGTCAAACATCTCTGAATTTCATCTGTTCTACTCCATTTAAAACCTTAAAGTTCTGGATAAATTTAGTGTTTGAGCATAAAGTGAATGAACTTGACTGGTTTTGCTTGCTGCCTTCTAGTTAAGCTGCAGATTTTTCTGATCAGGTTTTTAATTCAGTTAAGTCTTTGCACATACTGCAAGGGAAACTTCCTTGCTTCCATTGCATTTTCATGTGATAGCAGCTATTGTGCACTCAAACCCACCAGAATGCCATGTACAAGCTTAAAACAAAGGTGCTATGCTGGTGTGAGAAAAGCTATATAACTGTTAATTGAAATTCCAAGCAGCTTTCAACTGAGATGAAGTTAAAAGAATTGTGCAGAAAAATAAGTTACTTGCAATAAAATCATAGTGAAATATGGGTTTTCAGAGCAGCATGAAGAGTTGCTTATGCCCTATTTGTGGGAGAAAGAAAGGTGGGTCACACTAGGATTAAGGGATGAGCTTGTGAAAGTCACCGCTGTCTGGAGCTGTCATGCCCAAGAGCCAGACAGGGTGTCCCAGAGGTACACACATTCCCAGGTAGAGATGTCAGATAAACTTTTGGTTCAGGTAATAAACCACTTGCACATGAAAAGACCAGAAGGATCTGTGCATGAACAGGGAATCCTGAATACAAAGATCTCTGGTCACTTTGCTGTAGGATTCTAAAGCATTCTTGCTGTATCTGGGGTGGCATGAGAGAAGCTTGAGACTCAAGCTGTTCTTGGAAAGCCTGTATTCTTCTGAACTTCAGTGGCTTCCTTACCAGGGCTTCTCTCTGTAGACAGCCTAACCAATGCCATCCAGGAAATGCCTATGCCAGTGTCATACACTTCAACTGCATTGAGTTGTAGCTCATAGGCTTAATTTCTCCAGCCATAGATAAGAGCTTGTGTTTCACTAGAGGCCAGCAACTTTTTTGGAGCTTCTGCTCCCCCTCTACAAATCAGTAGCTTTGGATTTTCCCATTCCCTAAGAAAGGGCTGTTCCCTGACCAGAGCACTGGAGGTCTCCCTCTCGTTAGGGCTATTGTGACAGCAGCACTGATAAGCACAGCACTCACAGATCCAGCTGCAAGCTGCCGCCTGTGGAGAGGCACCAGTGAGTTAATTGCTACAGCAACAGTGACATAAAATGCTAAAGGACCAGCTCTTGAGGTGGCCACTTCCTCTAGGACTTCAGACATGCAACTTGCCCTTCAGGTCAAAAACTAACTACAGCAAGGCCTGCACTTGGCCTAAATGCTGTGTAGACTGGGGAGAAAGGAGGAATGATGTCCTAAATGGAAGAAATAGATTTCCTTTTTGTTTTGGACTCTGCCTTTAGGGGTTTTTTTATACTTGTACCATTGGGTGAGTTCCCATTTGCTCAACCAGGCCACAAATGAGGAACCTGGGAAGACAGTAAACATGTTTGGAGTGGCCTGATCTGCTGATTTTCATCCATTATAAATCTGAGCAGCCTGGGCTCAGATGAAAGCTCTAGACTTTAAGAGGAGCTGGATATCCAAGTCAGCTTGGAAAGGTAAGTTGTTAGGGATTTTTGTCTTGTTCTTAAAACACACACACCCCCCAGCTTACACCTGTAAAGGAAACCAGCACTGACATACCACCATATTATGTTGGTAAGGATGTCTGGAAACTGGGAATGGTGTCTAGAAAAAAATTAAAAGCAAAATATGATGCAGTTAACTAACAGAAAATGTTTGAGCTAGGTAAGCTATAGGACTTTTGCTAAAGAACGTCAGCGTGGTGTTAGAAGCTCTCAGTTTCATGACACAGAAACTACTCTTCAATGAATCTTGACTAAAAACATAACCTATGTTACATTTCCTAAGGGGGTGAATCTTATCAGCTACTGCTTCCTATTATTTCCTCTTAGATTTTGTTGTGTTTTCCCAATAGCTGTAAACACACCTGAGAGATTGACTGAAGTGGAATTGATTGCAAAAGGTATCCATGCAAGAAAAGTATCTGCAAAGGATATCCTGGGATGTTTCAGCTGTTCCTTGCTATCAGTTAAGAAACCTTTTTTTTCAATCTTAACTTTTGCTTTTCTTCCTTCCTTTACTCTTAACTTGGATAAAACTGATCTGGGAAAACCCCCTCCACTATCCTCCCCAAACCCTCCTTATATTTTTTGACCAAGAATACGTTACTTTAAATGAAGTCTCCACATGTCACATCAGAAAAGCTGCACTCCTCTACTACCATCTCATCCTTGAAGCTGACATCCAATGAAGTCCTGGCTATAACATGAAGACTTTGTTTTGAACCATGACACACACAAGACAAAGATGAGAATATGGCAACTCAGTGCTGTGGACCCCTTCAAAGGGTATGGTTTACAGAGTTAGACTGAGGATCATCACAGCTGATAGTAGAGCTTGTTGCTTACCATCTTCATTAAAATCAAAGCTCTTGAGCCATTGAAAGCTATCTATTTACCAAACTGGAAAAAAAAGTGGCTCCCATAACACTTTAACATGATGTCCACTTGACCAGTGCTCACCTGAGAGAGCAGGACCTGGGGTCATAGACCCATCCAAATCAAGAGGCTTGGGCAAGGAGTTACTGCTCTAGAAAAATGAGTGTACTGATATAGTGAACAAAAACATCCAGTAGCACTTGTTAAAGATTCCTAAAGGGACAAAAAAAAGTAGTAGGCCACAAGGATCTCTATTGGACAGTAAGAACAAAAAATTAGCATTAAAAAACTCATGATGCAAAAATAACTGATCTGTGGTTAGAGCCCCAACAAGCTGGTGCCCAAACCACATAGGTAATTTCAGTACTAACTTTACACTAATGAACTTTTATCTCAATGTTTCTACATCAGAGATGAAGGCACATCAACCACCTCACAGGACAAATTATCACAGGGCCTCACAAAGGCACATGGCTGTTGACCATCTCACAACCAGTACCAAGCTGTATGCAATGAAACCATTTATCAGTTTGCATCATGTGTTTACTTGATTAAAAAAGTGAGCTTCCTTGAAATGCTTCAGAGTAAGCTAGTCCCAGAGACGTACTTACTAGCAGGGGTTAAACACCTCCTTTCTCTACAGACACCAGTCCATAAAAAGGTCAGTCTAAAGGCAGCTAGCAGTGCAAATGCTGTCAAAGAGGAAGGAATGGGTAGAGGCACCTCTCAACAGGATCAGCACAGCACCCTGTTTCCCTTAGGGGAACATGGATTACTCAGGCTATCCCCAAATGCTAACTAAAGGATACAGTGTTTGCTAGACAAGGGGCCCTTGAGAGACAGGCAGAGACCAGCTGTCATTGACACTCTGTACACACAAACTATCTTTACAGTGAAGCCCAAGTGCCCCTAAGACCCACCCTGCCTGTTGAACTTTCTCCAGTGGACAAGGAGGGAGCTAAGACAACAGAAGCAGCAGCACTCTTCCTTCAGGATGCCAATCAGGCATTCTACCAAATGGGGACTCTGCATCCCTAGAGGGCAATCCTTGCTGTCATGCATGTCAGAGACATGCTCAGAAGATCCTGGCAGTGAGACGTGGCACAGTCTGACCTTTCCAGCTCTCTCCTGTGCTGCCTGCCAGCCCCTCAGCTTCCTCCAGCTCCAACGGCTCTCCTCAGTTTTTGCTAACCACAGAGCTTACCTGCTCCACTAGAACAAACTGGCAACCAATCCCCACTCCAAACACGCCCTTCTGAAAGGCCTGCAGGCAAACAGGGCTCCCTGATAACAGCTCCCCAGCACAGCAGCCTTATCCCTGGCCTAGAGAGATGCGGGTAGCACGGAGCCGACTAAGGAGCCGCGATCAGCGGCGAGGTTTCCAACAGCGGCGGCTCCCTCACAGAGCATTCACGGCTCAGACCGCGGCGAACCCTGCTCGAAGACAACCAGGAGAGACCGACCAGGCCAGGCCACTCCAGACAGACACAATACACCCCAACCCGCGCGGCGTAAATAGCACCCAGGCTTTT